>BQNB010104030.1:0-23904 GCA_026074375.1 Tanacetum coccineum
CCTGCGGCATTTGTTTCTTCATTGGTTGCCATTGAATAAGTTTGTTTAGTAATGATCTGATCGCAAGTGATTGATGATTTGTTTGATTTGTGTTTATGTTTTTGTTGTTGTTTGATTATTTAGTTCGGTTCAAGAGGGGTAGCTTGTTCGGTTGTCTAGTTCGGTTGACCAAGTAAACACTCGTTCGGTTCAAAGAGAGTCCACTCGTTCGATCCTTGAGGAGTTGAGCTCGTTCGATCCTAGAGATAACGAGCTCGTTCGATCCTCCTCGTTCGATCCCTTGTTCGATTGTTTTGTTCGCTCCTCTTGTTCGGTCTTCAAAGGTTGTTCGATCCTCTCTTGTTCGATCCTCAAAGGTTGTTCGATCCTCTCTTGTTCGATCCTCAAAGGTTGTTCGATCCTCTCTTGTTCGATCCTCAAAGGTTGTTCGATCCTCTCTTGTTCGATCCTCAAATGAATTTTGCTAGTTCGGTTCTCCAAGAGAGTTGCTTGTTCGATCCTCCTAGTTCGGTCCTCAAAGGAGTTTGGTTCGATCGTTTTGTTTTCCACTCGTTCGATCGTCTAGTTCGATCCTCTTGTTCGATCCCTTGTTCGATCCTTTTGTTCGATGCTTGTTCGATCTTCCTAGTTCGATCCTCAAAAGGAGTTTGGTTCGATCGGTTGTACCTTGAATGCCACTAGTTCGATTCACAAAGACTAAACTCGTTCGATCCTTAAAGACATGAACTCGTTCGATCCTTTTGTTGAAGCTTGTTCGATCCTAGAAGGTGGACACTGGTTCGATTATCCTTGTTTTCCCCTCGTTCGGTCCTCTTGTTCGGTTGCACCTTCTTGTTCGATCCTCTTGATCGATCCACTCGTTCGATTCTTAAACAAGAAAATCGACTCTCTTTTCTTTTTGTTTAAATAAAACGAATCAAAAGAGAAAAAAATCACTAGATGTTTTTAAACGCAAAAAAGATGGTTTTTATGATATCAATTTAAACACAAACCATCTATGAACCAAAAATCACAACAAACAATTAATCAAACACACAAAAAAAAATTCGAAAACCCCTTTTTTTTAATTTTCGAAAATCAAAAGTAAAAAAAAACACAAAACCAAATCAATCCATCAATCTTGTAGGCTCTTGATACCAATTGTAGGTTCCATGATCATTCATACGAATCCTTAACAATTAAGTGTAGAATCAAGATGCATAAAATTAAGAACTTTATTAATGATTGAAAAAAAGAACTTTTTCAATGACTAGCTAAATTATCTCTAAAAATGTCTAACCTAATTTTTACTAAACTAGGAGTATTTATACTAACAAGGTTTTGCCCATTCTAGGCTTTTGTTGGGCTTTTCAGGCTTTTTCTTTGTTAGCCCAATTACATTAATAAACATTAATTAATTAACCAACTAACGAACTAGACTTTTGTCTTGTATCTTCGAGTGACCGAAGCTTCTTTGTTCGGGTCCATTTATGTGATCTAACAAAAGATCTTTCCAAAAGTCTCATAATGATGAAGAAACAAAGTACGTTACGTTGTATGTAATCAGGCTCAAAAGTCAACGTCAAAATCAAATAAATACCTTAAACCCTCGTCCCATTACAAAAACAAAATATGACGCTAGAGTTTGTGTTGTTCTTGGCGTTGATAAAAATGACCGAACGTAAAGTCAAAAAATTAGGGCTTATGAAATATAAGCCGAAATCAAATAAGCTCGTAAGCCCACATATAAATCGAAACAAACACCCACTAACACTATGTTATCTAGTTAGAGTTAAGAAAGAAAATGGAAATGAAACATAAGAGGCTGTGTTCTCCGGTAGTACTTAAAGAGGAAAATAAAATAAAATGAAATGAAAGTTAGTGTTACTCCCTCCGTCTCATTTTTATTGTTCACGTTTCCTTTTTAGGATGTCCCAATTTAATTGTCCACTACTAAAAATAGATAAGAAAGTTTGATCAAGTTTACTATAATATCTTTATTCGAAATTATTATTAAAAACTTTAAAGAATACTTTAATTAATTAGCTAAAGTAAAAGTAATAAATATAATTTTTTTAAATTATATGTTTTTTTTTGTTGGAAAACAATAATTTTGAGACTAGTTTTGAAAAAAAGATGTTTACTTTTATATTTCTTTAATGACAAAACATGTAATTGTTGTTGTGTCCCACGGAAATGGTGGAACATCATCGATCTACAAGAAAAACAATCAGATTTAATGAAATTACGGACAAAGAAGAAGAAGATCATATAAGTTTGTTACCAGATTGCTTACTTATTGATATCATCTCTCGTTTACCTGACACAAAAGAAGCTATTAGAACAGGTACACTCTCGAAACGATGGCAACATCTTTGGCCTCAAATTCATAATCTCATCTTCAGATTAGATATGTCTATTTGGGATTGGAATGACCAACGCCTCTCCGATTTCGTTTCGTTTGTCGACAAAACCCTAACTCAATGTCGCCAATTTAACCTCACCAAATTCAAACTTTTTGTCAGCTATGATACTCAATTTCAATCACATGTGAATAACTGGATTCGTTACGCTTTTAGTTGTAATGTTCAAGACCTTAACTTATCTATACTGAATAAGTTTTTGGAAGTTGAGTTTGTGTTAGATCAGTTCTTTTTCATCAACTCGAGTTTTACTCGTTTGAGGTTGGATGACTGTGTATTTAATCCATCTGGGGCCATTAGTTGGAGTAACCTTAACCGTTTGTTTATTTCAAAAGGGAAATTAGGTGACGGTTTGATTAAGAATATATTATCCGGTAGTCCTCTTTTGGAAACTATGGAGTTGTACCATTGCTATGGTTTTGGGCGGATTGATATTACTTCAAAGAGTGTTAAGAAGTTGGTAATTGGTGGATATAGTGATCCTGAAGATGAATTGGATCTTGCACATATTGTCGAAATAAATGCGCCTCATATCGTGTCACTTCAAATCATATTGGATATTTCGTTATGGAAGCTCGTGTTGCTAAATGTGTCTTCATTAGTTGAAGCTGAATTAGATTATAGGAAGGGTGGCCATTATGAGATAACAAGGAAGGAAGGGGAAGAACAAATGCTTGAAGGTCTTATACTAAGCCTTCGCCATGTCAAAAAGCTTCAAATTGGATATCTTTGTCTAACAGTAAATTTTCCTTCAATTTTTTTTACTTATTGCAATCTGTGTGTTTATAGGACTTACCGATTATTAGCTTTAGGAGGAGTGGAGGACTTTATTACATTTTGAAAGTGATGATTGCAAACAACGACCTGGATTATTTAAATCGGCTAATCAATATTTTGAAGCTAATGGTCTATTTTTCCATTATAAAAGTTAATTCATACAACTATTACGCCATACTCATTGCTATATTGTGTTTGTAGACTCTTGCTCGTTTGGAAGCTAAAGGTTTCACTTTTCCATCAAACATGGAGCATCCTGATTGGCCTGACTATGTTTCATCTGAAAGTGAAGATTGGTCTACCAATGAATCAACTGAAATTGGAGATTAGTTAGAACTAGGAACTAAAGGTGGGTGAGGTTAGTATATCGGTGAAACTTCGAATTCATGTTTAGTCTATAAATGATTATTGCATTCCAAATGCACACAAATTAGTTGCTCCCAAGCGACTTTGATTTAGGATAGTCTAAACAAGCTTGTTCACAAGCTTATCAACTCTTGTTGCTAGGTTGGGTAATGCTGCATCTTATCTTTGTTTTTAAGTTTATGCGTATCAAGTCTGGCTCTTGCTTGGCAATCATGTTGATATATTTAATCGTGTTTATGTTTAGCTTTCTATGGTGCTCTGATTTTATCACATGTCATATGCCCGTAAGAACCTTGTTAGGCTCAGTTGTGGTTTTGTACTTGAAGATGAAAGTCTTTTGTTGAACATACTAATATAGGTTAGTTTAATGCACAAAAGAAACCCATCTTGTCCTTTTTTAAAACATACGGATACAGGTTAGTGTGAGATGCTCAGTTTCAGAGGATTTGTTTGTCTTCTGATGAGAGATTACTTGTTTACTTTTGTATGCCTAATGGAATGGCCGTGGCCTGTGGGTTGGGTCAGTGGAGAGGTAAACGTTGACTTTTTATTTTGAACTTCAGACTTACATTCTTATAAAGTTTAGCTTTAGATTCTTGACACCATTTTGTATAAATTTATAGCGCTTAGATCTTGATACTGGTTAAAGTATTACATTTTTCTACAAAGGCCGGATAAGTTTTAACTAAGATGTGCTGAAAGAAAATAGTTAGTTTGACTCTGAAAAGTCAATTGTATTAAAGAAAAGGAGTTAATAAGAATTATCTCTACATTCTCATGACTTGCCGTTATTGCTGTTTCGTTTATTCTATGTTTAAGGTGCATTAGCTAATCCTTAGTAGTTGCATTAGAAAGGGAAGAATTTTAGTTAATGTCCAGTTTTACGACGACTCAAGAATATTTCAAGATTATTAAGATAATCCATTTTGCATAAAAATTTGTACTCCTTTTCCTTAACCTTTTATCTCAATCTTGCACACATCAAATATAGCAATCT
Organism: Tanacetum coccineum; assembly: GCA_026074375.1. Lineage (NCBI taxonomy): Eukaryota > Viridiplantae > Streptophyta > Magnoliopsida > Asterales > Asteraceae > Tanacetum > Tanacetum coccineum. The sequence goes on from BQNB010104030.1 coordinate 4,543, forward strand.
TCCTATTCATGTTTCTCATAAGCCCATAATATTAATTGCATGTAGTAAGTTAACGCTAATCAGCATTTATAAATTTCAACCTTCTAGGGGTCTGGTTTATCCGCTTGGTCAACTTGTGCCCAAATTGTCTGCTTGGACTATTAGGTGACTGGTCATTAGGTTAATATGAGTTCGGGTTGAAACATGTAAGTAAGTACAAGTCTTGTTAAAATTGGGTGGCTCAGGTCGGGCCGCAAACACACTTATAGAGGATTAGCATAGATCAATGTTTTTCTCTCATACGTATTTGTGTATGGAACATACATAAAAGTATTATGGATTCTTGACATGCAAAATAGTGCCAACAATTCACTTGTGGGCTTCTTTTAGTCCTATGCTGAAAAACTAGAATGCATAGTTTTTTTTTTTGTTGCTGTAGTTAGTTGATTAGGGCTTAAGGATATTCATTGTTATTATAGATTTCTGGGTGACATAAATTAATACTTTTTAGTTTTTCTTAGAGGCCTTTTGTTGGTTGTGTCATATCAATCTTTAATAAGCACAGACATGGATTAAGCAGCATCATTTGTTGATTAAACACTAGGGATCAGTTTAGTCAAATCAGAGTACACAGAGCATTCTTTCTATAGCATGCTTCAGAATGCAGTTACATTTGACTAGTTTCATGTTTTATCTCATTAGGTGAATGAAAGCTTTCTTGTCATAAGACATTCCTGTCTTGGTCTCATTAGTTTTTGTTGGTAGATCGTCTCTCTTCTGGAGACCTAAAGGTTTCATTTCCCACCTAAAAAATGATATTACCTGATGTAGCATCACCTCTATAATTTGCTGATGATTCACTGGAGAGGTAGGTGATTGGTTTATTATACTGGTGTTATTTGTCTTCTGAATTCTGTGAAAGATTATTTGCTTATCTTTGTGTGCCTAATGAAAGTGTCATGGGTCACTTGGGATGCAATTGACTTTTTACTTTACATATTAATCTATAACTTTAAATATGAATTAGGTTGACGTTTTTTTGTTGGCAGGCTCTTGCTGGTTTAAAAGCTAAAGGTTTCATATGTCCATCGAACTTGATAGTTCGAAAAGAGATTGATTCAAATTGAGCGGAGACTTGAAAGAACTATTGATTGATCATGGTTCCTAAAGTTTGTGAAGTTAGCTGATGGATGGCACTTTGAATTCATGGTTAGGCTAGACATAGTATATGCATTCCAAATGCGTTTAAAGAACTATTGTTTTAGCAGATTCTGTATCTTATTTTTAACCTTGAAACACTAATTTTAGGCAGTCTGGAATGGTGGGATTGTTGACAGTAGTTGGCTAGTTGCAGATGAGAGTTCATGGCTACATGATTTGTTGGGTAGCATTACCATCTAATCATCTAGTTGATGGCCTTATATAGTCATATCAATCTTCAAATTTTCCTCTTCCTCTTCTTCTTCACTACGTTCTAGACCATTGTATTATTTATACCGTCTAAAATGGTTAACGGTGACCCGAACCGCGGGTAACCGCTCACTTCGGATACCCGCATGTCCGGTTACCCGCCTAGTACGGTTCGGTCTCGGGTAGTAAAATTAATTATCTGCCCCGTGATGGATAGTTAAAATCTTACAACTAACCGAATCGGACCGCCCTATGAACACCTAATACTACTAGGCCACTAATATGAACCAAGTATGCTTCTCAATGTCATACAGTAACTACTATTACAGGAACTTGTATGGGCTTGCATTTTATGGCGAGCTCTTTATGCAAATTTATAAAAGTGTATGCTTATCAAGTGTGTTTTTTTTCCTTCCCTTTTACTCTTTCGTGAAAGTGGGGTTGTAAACGAACCACGCATAAAACATTTGGTAAAAAGTTTGTTCATCCAACATGAACAAAATTTCATATTGGTCTGGTTAAATGAACAAACATGATTTAGTTACTCATATACATTTGTTTGTTTGTTTATGCTCGAATATCATAAATTTTTAATAGAATACTTAAACAAAACAATATGATGTGTATTTTGAATATCTTATGCCAGCAAACATATATAAACGAATAAGAATGGTCATTCAGTCATTCTATTAAAAAAAGCGAACATGAAATAGTTGGGGTTTTTTTTTTCTTTCAGTTAAACTTAAATGAGCAAACATGAAAGATATGCATAAGTATTTTGGCGAAGATAGCGGTATTGAGAAGTAGTAGCATTAAAGTGTTTGGTAACATAGTTGAATATTGATAACTAGTAAATGTAAACACTAGTTGCTCGCAGAGGCGGAGCCATACAATTTTGCTCGAAGGGGCACACTTTGATAATATTTAGAAAACTACACTGCAAATTGGTTCTTAAGGTGGGTAAATTTACAATTTTTTTCGCTAGGGGGACACGTGCCCTCTCCTTATCTCTGCCCCTGGTTACTCGTAAATGCTACTAGAAGTAACATTTGATTTTGAGCGTTTAAAAAAAATTAGAAATACTAATTGTTTGTTTCCAAACAAACATTTCCTGCAAAACTTTAAATTACTAGTTTCTTTAAAACGCTCTTAAACGCTTGCTGTCGAACATATTAGACAAATATTTCACCCAGATGGGCTTGTCTTTTCAAATTAGGCCCAAACGACACACACCAATCTAAAATCATCATTTGAGGGGTTTTATTCAATTCTAGGGTTGAAACTTTATCTCCTAACATATACACCATCTGTTAGGCGGAAATAAAATAAGCTGTTAACAAGAGGAAGAAGATGAGGAAGTTAAAGTTTCATGAGAAGAAGCTGTTGAAAAAAGTAAACTTCTTGGAATGGAAAAGAGAAGGCGGTCACAGAGAAGCTCATGTTATGCATCGTTATCATGTCACTGGCCGTGATGACTACAAAAAGTATTCTTTCATTGCTAACCTTTTTTTATTTTAATTCTTATTTGGGATTGCTTATTATTTAGAAGCAAATAAGCACTTAAGGAAGGAAATCGTGCCTGGATGTGCTTATTTTCTATTTCAATAGGATCGGAAAAATAATCACTTTGAAATTAGCATATCTGTAGGAAATTGCTTAATCTTCTTAAAGATAAATCCCAAACACCTGCTTAATTTTTCACTCTGATGGTGCTATGTATCTATGATTTCCCTCAAGCTTATAAAATTTATCTACTTTGTGGTGGTTCCGAATCCAGGTATTCGGGTTTGTGTAGAATGGCGCAGAAACTAGTAAACATATTGAAGCAGATGGATCCGAGAGACCCGTATCGAATTGAGATGACTGACGCTCTCCTTGAAAAGCTGTGAGTTCGTTTTTTAAACATTGAATGTGAACTGCGCTCATGTATTTATTCGGGTGCTATCATGTACTTATCACTCACCTTGCTCCCCAATTAAAGTACTGGTTGAGATATAACATCTGAAGCTTTTTTGGTTTCCTAGAAATCTAGGGTGTGTTTAGTTGGGGGAAATATTCCATTTTTTCAGGAAATTTTTCATTTGAGAATGAAAAAACTGAAAACTTGTTTAGTCGCACTCTTTTCCAATATTTTTCAAAAAAAAGGAAATTCTCATTTTCCTAATTATAAATAGAAAAACAGGAAATCACATTTTACTATTCTCCATTTCTAAAAGGAAAAATACAACTCTCATCTAAACACATTTTCAAAATTCTCAGCTCTTCTCTAGAGAAGAAAATCCATTCCCTTCTCTAGGAATTTAGAAACAGAAAAACATGAAAAATTTTCTACAACTAAACACCACCCTAGCTTCTTAAAATTCTTTTAATTAGTTATATGGTGCCTAGATTGTTGGTAATCCAGATTACTATTTAGAGGGCCGCATAGTAAGTTGTAATATCATCTCATACTAGCTTAATGACAAACTTCAGTTGGCATCTTAAGCTATTGCCTTTGTATTCAAGGTAGTGCGAACTGCTAGTAAAGTTTCTATTAAATGAATAATTTTTCAGGAAAGATGTATTTATTTGCATAAAGGACATAGCACAGGCATACTTTCATTTGACACGTAATTTAAATAATAATTAGTTAGAAGTGTCTTTAAGCACGATAATGTATCATTTTCTTATAAACGTGAAAATATCTGTTGATATTTGCTTACTTAACTTGGGTATGTTTTTCAATGTGATAATCTATCATCCGCTTATAAGCAGGATTATGTGCAAATATCTGTTAATATTAATTGACTTGTATATATACGTCTTAAGTGTTCAGTATGTGTTGATGCAGGTACAACATGGGGGTGATACCATCTCAGAAAAGCTTGGCTTTGTGTGATCGTTTATCAGTTTCATCATTCTGTCGGTAAGTGAGCATCTATTATTATTCATGTTACATAATTAAATGCAAATGCACAAAGTAATCATGGAAAGTAATCTGGATTTTTCTATGCTGTTCTAGTTAATGCTTATATATCTGTAAGGCCACAAGTAACCAATTTGTTCATTTATCAGGCGTAGGCTCGCAACTGTTTTGGTGCGGTTGAAGTTTGCTGAACACTTGAAGGAAGCTGTGACATATATAGAACAAGGACATATCAGAGTGGGCCCTGATACCGTCACTGACCCAGCATTTTTGGTGACAAGAAACATGGAAGATTTTATTACATGGGTTGATACATCCAAGATCAAGAGAAAAGTCATGGTGTATAACGATAAGCTTGATGATTATGATGCAATGGCCTAATATAACCTTCAACATATAAACTTTATTTGATTTTGTTGTTAAAAATGATGTAGTAGTCTTTAAGCTTATGTTGTTACAGTTTATGATCTGAAAGCCTGTTCTTTTTGCAAGTTCAAATACCCTTGATCATTTTTATTTAGTCATCGTTTTTTTTATCTTGAAAGATAAAAAGCTACGTAATGACTACTATCGGAATATAGTACAATTATGCTTCTTTGAGTCAATCAAGGAGACGATGTTTTCTCTAAATAAGCAGAAAGTGCTGCTTGTCCGGTTCCAGGTTTGTTGCCTGGACTTGGCTGAAATGGAAACGGGGGGAATGGTGGCATGATTCCTGGTGGTGTCGTTGGCGGTGGTGGTGGTGAAGGTGGTGGTATTGATGGTGGTGGCGTCGATTGAATCACAATTGGTTGTGGTTCTAGTGGTGGAAACGGAAATGAAGGGAAAAATGATGGCGGTGGTGGTGTCAAGGGCTGAGGAATCAACGTAGGTGGTGATAACTGAAACGGGTTAAATATGGAATCTGGTGGTGGTTGTACTGGCACTGGATTGAACATGGTATCAGGTGGCGGTTTGAAATCTAAATCGAACATGGAGTCTGGTGGTGGTTGGAAATTTGGAGTGAATATGGAGCCTGGCGGCGTTTGGAAATTAGGAGTGAACATGGAGCCCGGTGGCGTTTGGAAATTAGGAGTGAATGTGGCGCTTGGAGGTGTTTGGAAGTTCGGAGTGAATGTGGAATCTGGTGGTGTTTGGAAATTAGGAGTGAACATGGAATTTGGTGGTGGTTGGAATGGAAATGATGGAACAAGTGGAGGTGGCAGAAACTGATCGTATGGGAACCCAAAATCGTTTATATCTGCAACATCATCTAATTCGATTGCGGTCTGCTTTACAACAGGCGATGGGAATGGCGTTAAAGCACCAAATACGTCATTGGAATTCCCATGTGATTCGGGTGTCGTTGAGGCATCGTATTCGTCATTGGAATTCTCATGTGATTCTATTTGACATCGTTTTGGTTGTTCTAGAGGTTGAAACGTAAAAGAACCAGCTGAAAAAATATGATTTTCAGGGGTTTTCACTTTGAGCCATACAGATGATGACGCGGCAGTGGCAGCCACCGGACAATCCAGCATGTTACTACTAATTAACTTGACAGAACACCCCTTGATTTCATTAACCTGTTTATTAGGTTCAAAAGGCAGTTTAATTCTAAACTCGCCTTTTTCATTTGTTGTCACTTCTTCATGGAATCTTGGTTTCCCGACTCCACCACATTCCACTCCCACCAATGCATCTAAACATAAAATTCAAAACATTATTAAAGCACATGCTAAACATAATAGATAGTGATGATGCAATTTCACACTTCACAAGCCTACCCGAGATGAAGTGACTTGACTTGGGGAAATCCTGATGGAAGCAGGGATCACAGTAGACCGTACCTACAAGTGTGGTATGTCTAGCTTCAGATACGTTGTTCAACATTAGACTTAGGATCAACGCTAAGTTCAGCCAAACCCATGACCGCATTCTTGAAATAAACATCAGTCTATGCATAAAATTAAAGAGCTAAAATGTTTACAAGGGGGGGTTAAAGAGCTAAAATTAATGAGCTTTTCATCATTAGTGGATCATGCCAGCTAGAAGCGAATATTGTTTGGCTAAATATAGTTCCTACTGGTTTTATTGCTAATAATACGCTACGAGAGTGCTATTTTAGACTCCGGGATGGTACAAATGTATGTGTACTTGAAGCCAACAAAAACCAACATGGGAGTCTTTATTTATGTGTAAGATGCAAATCAGCTGAATCATGCAACATGAAGGGATTGAGTGAGTATGCATATATTTGTTGGTGTATTGGTTGCAAGCGTGGAGAGCATTTGTAGTTAGGACTTTGTTGCTTCACACGAGTGTGATGGTAGCCACAAGTTTCATGTTTTATGATCCAATTCTTCATACACATCCCTCAGAAACTCGGGTATATTCATATGATACAGTCCTTTTGAAGACCAGATTTACATATATAATACGGTAATTATTGCAGCAAAAAACGGCTAGAAATGCCCTTATTAAACATAAAAGAACCTTCTATACAGACTTTTTTTTGTACCTTTGCTCCCGTATACAAAAAACGACCTTCACATTTTTTTGCCAAAATATACAAGAAGTTGCTTCATATGATTAATCCAAGCGGCAACAGTTTGGCCATCTACGGTTTCCCAGTCAACAAGTGTTGATGCTGGTTGTTCCCACCACTCGTCAAGCTTCAAAAGAACAACACCAGCTATGAGTTTAAATAAAAAAAGAATATATTTTGTTGAAGATTACAGATTTACGATACAAGTTCTAGAAGTGAAATTTGGTGCTTACCAAACTTTTGACATATTTGCATTCATCAAGTGATTTCTGAGCACTTGCAATTCCATTCTTCAGCTCGGGCAACCACTTGCTCCTAATTATCTCTTCTTGCTCAGAAGCTAAGTCTAAACAGCAACCCGTGCTCCTGAAAGTGAAACCACTTTGTCAAAAAATCAAAGTTCATAGAAATAGACACTGTGAGAGAAAAGAACTACGTATATTACATTTTATAATCTTTTTGAGAATCATAAGCATGGTTTAATAAGGAACGGCCACTTTCAACAAGATCCCTTCTTGTATGGACCAAGTTGAGAGCCTTTGATAACTCCTCCAATACAAAAGCCTCAGAACCACGTAACTTCAGACAAAACTCCATCGATTCCAACACTGATGCCAAACTTGCTTCTGAATCTTCAGACAAAATAAGAATATAAGATACTCTAATAATTAGCGTACATCAAAGAAAATGATATCGAGCATACCAGCAGGATACTGAAGGGCGGATGAAACACGGCCTATGGAAGAAATGGCAGATGGATCTCCAGAAGCAGCTCTTGCAGTCAGTAGGGTCGCATTATTTTCTGCAGCAGCAACTGCTTCAGGTCCAGTAGAACCATTAGGATCCACAGACTCCAACAGTGCCTGATCGAGATAAGTCATATATCAGAAGATTTGCTTCCAATAAGATCAATGTGTTCTTTATACTAATAGATAAATATTACTCTATGCTAATGACTGAAGTATAGTGAATTGGGGACCTGTGGAGTCGATGGAAGCATGTAAAGGCTATTGTCAGGACTGCGGGAAAAGACCGACACTTCTTCATGAATAAGATCCTTTACACTGTGTACTACATTGACAAGAGTTCTACACGCTGGAATGATAGTATTTGATGAATGCTCTCTAGCAGCTAAGGGTTGTTGACTCCAGAATGCAGCAGCGTCCTACGATTCCAAAAAGATGACCGATCAAGATCAAAGATGAATAATAATAGCCTAATAATGATATTTTCTTCTTACTGTGTTTGCTTTCATAAGTCCATCACAAATGGACTTAAGCTCCAATCTTCGAGCATCAAATTCTTCAATTTGCTTCAGTTTCTTCTTTAAAGACTCTTCAGCTCCCCTCCTCTCTTCGCACAACATGCTCAAACGTTGAACTTCATAAGTCAATGTGGTCAAGCTCGCCTTTATTGCAGCAGCTTCTCTTTCCATGGCCCAAACATCCAGCTGGAAAAACAAAAAGGAGTTGGTAACACTCACTCAAATAAAGGACATTAGTTTGTAGAAACATAATCATGTGAAAATGGCAAGAATTTAATTTTGTATTACCTCCAACTGTCTGAGACCACTTATGTTCTGTAAGGTCCCTCCAAAAAAGCCTACACCACTGCTTCTAGATAGATGCTTGAGAAGCTTTTGGCATGCACTTCTAGCCTCTGCAGCTTTGTTGAGTTGATCTTCAGTAGCCACAAATTTCTGAACATGTGCTTTCTGTAAACCCAAAGATGACACAGAGCAAAAAATATCATAAATTGCCAATGGCTATGATATCCATCAAAATTAAAGAAAGGAATGTACCTGTCTTTCAAAAAGATGGTATCGAGTCCCTTTTGAAGCGTCGTGCCCGATATTACCATTACCATAAAGTTTAAGCTGTAATGGCGAGCTTAGATCAGGAGAAGCATCCATTAGTTTATTATTCTCGTACTTGTACCTAAGAGAAAATTGGAACCAAGCACTTTTAGTAAAGATGGTACAGCCAGAAAAAAAAATGAATTGATTACTAAATAACTACCAACATAATTTCGATTTTACCTTAATGTTTCTGCATCAGCTGTAACATCAATATTCTGTATTTCTTTGGCAATCAAAGATTTCAACTTTTGAGTGTAAATGGTGACGGCCACAAGAAACTGACGGGGACTTTTGAGACAATCAAGAATTACATCTCGGACCTCATTAGGTACGTCCCCATCGACATCAATTCCTAATTTAACAGTCTCTAATTTTGGATTCATATGGATACCACTTCCTTCATACGCAGGAAACAATTTATGAATCTTATCAACCATCAGTACCGCAAGCGACTCACATGCCTTGCTGATATCTCTTTCCTTATTCATCTCAATACTGGTGACTACTTCCATAGAAGAATCTGTCTCCAGTCTCTGAGCATCCTTTACTCGATCAACATATTCACAAAGACGCTTATGATACTGAGAGAATATCCTAACTACATCATCACATTGTGCATCATAAGCTTCCAACATCACCTGCTTATGCCTACACTAACAATAAAATTATGCATCACACTCCACATTCAAATGCATACAAATGTACGTTTCTGACCAACTTTTCGCCTAACAAGTAACTTCTTCCAGATTCAGATACTACTATTTGAACCACAGCAAAAAGTTAATTCACAGACATAGGCTAAGGTTGATGTTAATTACGTGTATAGGACTAAAGGTTATGAGTTACACATACACGAGTTCATCTAGATATAAATGTGCATAACTACCTAGACGTAACGTAAATAACTAACTAACTAATCATAACATCAAATAACTAGTACTAAGAAACAAAAACATGACCACAAACCTAGAATTCGACCGTTGATCAAGCATCCTTTTCCGATCACACTCCTCACGCGAAACCTCACACATGATCCCCTGCAACTCCTTCCTTTTCCGTCTCACGATCCTCCTCAGCTTCTCAACCTCCTTTTGCGCCACGTCCCTCTCTTTCTCAACTTTTTCCCTATCCTCACTCTCACCTACATTCTTCCTCCTCCTCCTCCCTTTATAATTTTCCACGCTTTTCGCCACGCCACCATGCACAAGTATGTTTCGCCTAATATCGCTAACTGTTTTCTCAGACTTGACGCGAGATAAAAGGAAATGAAGGACAGGGATCATGTTGCCTCTGCAGATTCTACGAAGTGAGTCATGTGATGGTGTTGATGATGTTTTGTTGTATGGTCTGTAATTCATTTCTGTTTGGAGCCAGGTTATTATGGCTTCTGGTTGGATCGTTGTTGTGTTTTGCATTTTTTTTTAGATCTGTTTTTGGTGATTGATAATTGGCGGGTATGAATTATGTGGGTTATATTCAAATCAAATCAATTGTTGTTTAATCTAGATTAGGTGTTTGTTAAATGGGTTTAGGTAGCAGCGGTAGTGTAGCCTACATCATTTTTTTTTAAATTATCTAATAACAAAAAGTCAAAAAGTTTAATTTTTATGTTAGGATGATTTGAACTAAATATTTTTCAATTTTAGTTATTATTTCGGATTACTTTTTTTTTCATAATTACATACATTAATTAATTTATATATATATTACAAAAGGCAGACGCCCCGACCCGGGTAACATCCGGGTAACATTAAATTTTTTTCACCCGGCCCCACCCCCACATTAATGAAAGCCCATCTTCAACTCTTTCTTCTGAATTACACACGTAATGGGATACGTGTAACCAAACAAACTATCTTTTTTCTCTCACATACCATCATTTATTCATGTGAATCTGAAAAACCCAAGATACAAATGGTTTTTATCAATTATGTGGTATTTGTTTTGGTGAGGATTTGTTTCTTTACATAGACATCTTGCAACCAAAAAGTGTTTATTTGTTTCTCTCATCACATATCAGCCGAATAAGATCCATCATATTTGTAAGTTTTTTTAATTTTTCTTAATTTTGTATTTATTTTTGGGGATTTCACTGTATTTATGTTGGGGTTTCATGGGGCTAGGTTTAATTGTGTTATTTTTGAATTTTAGGGTATTTGCTGAGAAGTATGCTTAAAACAGCATCCTTATGTTTGTTGGTTTATATAATAGGCTTATGACATATAAGCCGAATCGAATAAGCTCATAAGCTGTTAAATAAGCCGAATCGAATAAGCTCATAAGCTGTTAAATGATCTCATAAAAGCGAAAATCAATGGAAATTTCATAAATATTCTATCATAAATATTATTGAATGATACACATTATTTCAAATGTGGAATCGTATTCAGTATCTAATAAAAAGTGAATAAACTTAACTTTATGTTGTGGTGACTTCTGTATATAGAGTTTCGCTAATTTAAATATGGTGTTGCAGGCTGCGAATGATGTTAATAAAACATCGGAATCGTTTCTCTTGAGCATGGCAAGAGGGAGCAGACCTTAAGCAGCAATTGCAATAAAAGTTGTTGTTGCTAACACTGTAAGACGGGTAGATAAAACGAAAGATAATTAAAAAAAACGTAAGTCGGTCAATCCTTTACAATGGATTTTGTATTGTAGTGGAGTCAGCTAATACCATCTTTTAGGTAGTAAATAAACTTAACTTATATTAAGACTCACACATCTCAATATTTGTAATATATACTGCAGTCGTTCATATCGGACCAGGAATTGTTAGCACGGCAACCCAACTCTAATGGAAGTCAATTCTTCATATGCACGGTCAAGGTATTCTTTTTCGGTTATTTGAAGTTTTCACATCATTGTGTTCTATACTATGTATATAGTTTAGCTAATATTGTGATCAAGTTTTTAAAAATTGACATGAGGTTGGGGTTGATTTTTTTTCTTCTTAATGTGTGTTGGGCAGACACCGTGGTTGGATGACAGCATGTGGTGTTTAGGCAAGTTCTTGAAGGCTTGGAGATAGTAAAGTTGATCCAGAACCCGGTTACAGAGAGGTGATCGCCCAACAAAGAGAGTCGTTATCAGTGATTGTTGACCCAAAATAATACAGTTATAATCCATTGATCGATATCCAAGTGAAGCTCTCATAACCTGTTGCGAAAGGTCTGTGTAAAAGAAACAATGGCATACTATTTCTTTTTTACATTTCGTTATATGATTGAAAAACGTTTGGATATGTTGGATTTACTAATCTTGGTGAGGGTTTTGTGTTCTTGGGTGCAGGCGACATTCATCTTTCGTTGTACATGTGAACATAAAGTTTGGTGAAAAGCTCGAGTTGCAAGTCCAAAAAAAACAAGACCTGTAAACAATCAAGAACGGGACATGTAACAGGTTAGTAATGTTGTCAGTGCTACTAAATTAGTAATCCCAAACTTTGTGCTTATTCGTATGTTACTGTTGGGCTATGATATATTGGGTCAACGGGTGAAATTTTAATATATACAATCACATTTTATTTTTCATTTCTTTTGTTCAGTTATGCATTAGTTATTATTACAAATGCAGTATTAGTCTACATCTTTGAAACTAACGATTTAGAAGGTTGTATCCGTTAAAGTCGTATTTTGGGTGTCATCCAACCTCTCCCACCCTTTCAGATAAAATTCTGATATGACCTATTTGAGCCCATTATAAGTTGCGTAAACAAGTTTGCTAAATACTACCTCGATATTTTTGGAAATTTTACGTACCGACTCTTAATGGCATACCTTGCTTTTCAGGTCTGGAATGTTGAGAACTTGCAGTGTCTACAGACTTCAACAAACAATAATTCCGTTGTGATGTCGATTCTTTACTGGGATCATTTTCTTTCAAACCATAAAGGTATGTTGATCCCATTCTTGGTATTTGCGCCATCACCTTATAAATTTATGTAGAAGGTTCATGGTCATACTCTTTGCTTATGATTGCATATTCTGCTTACCTATGCAGGTGTGGGCGGCTACATACAATGGAAACTTGGAAGTAACTTACACGCATAGTGAGGAACATGTATGTTTATCCAACTCTTTTCTTAACTCAACTACTCAAGACGGACTGCATATGTACAATTTGTTGTAGCTTTTATGTCTTGGACGTTTGTTGACTACTTAGATTATGCGTAGTATGTCATTGTCTAATGAATCTCTTTTAGTAGTTATATATTTGTTGTTCTTCAGCAATGTGAATGGTGGCAACACCTTCAGATTTTTTCTTTTGCTTATTAGGCTGCAAATTTGTACCAAGTCTAACCGACGTCCGCCAAACATCCGGCAGCGGAGCGCTGGCAAGCAAACTTGTTGTACATAAATTTGTTTGAGAATAGTTAAATGGGATGAAAATCATAAAGTAATACTAATTTAGTTTGAGTTTTGTTCTAATTTAGTCACTGCAACTTTCTTTTGATTGTAAAATAATAACCGAGTTTCAAACTACTCTTTCTTTTGATTTTAAAATAATACTAACCAAGTTTCAAAAGTGTTTCAATTTAGTTACTGCAACTTTCTTTTGATTGTAAAATAATAACCAAGTTTGAAAAATGTTTCAATTTAGTCAATAAAAATTTCAATAGTGTTTTATTATTGTGTAATTTTTTTACTTGCGCATAAGTTTATTGTATATTAAGTTGGTTGAGATGAGTAAAAATTAAGAGGTGGGTGTTTATTATTAAGGTACAACCAAATAAGACGCATATGAATATTTTTAAGATAATTTCTTTTGAAAATTACACAATAATGTAACAGTATTCAAACTTTGATGGTTTTTACAATGAGAATTAACTTTAAATGATTTTAATAGAACACTCACAAAACTTTGTTACCATTGAATAACATTTTGAAAAATGATTGTTGTGCCTAATAATGCACCTAATGATTTGATTGGTTGATTTGAAAAAATGATTGGTGCAAATTTGGAGAGAGAAAATATATAATACACATGTACAAGTGATTTATGCATTAGACATGTATTTAAGTATGCATTTTAGGTCTAAATAGCACTACTCTAACATTTTCACTAAATGAAAAGATGGTGTTTATTACCAAGGTACAACATAATAATGCATCAATGAACAATTTAAACATAGCCATCTCAAATGAATGAAGCATATTTAAAATTTGGATGGTTTTTGTGTTTGATATAAAGTCTGAGTAACAGAATCACGCTTTATTATTTGATCCATTAATCTCTGGGCTATGTTGATGGCTTCCTTCAAAGTTTGAGGCTTCGAGGAAGTAACATTTTCTTCAATACTTCTGGGTAATCCATTGATGAAGACTTCCACGAGTTTCTCGGCATTTGGTACCATGTTTGGGCATAAGACGGCTAATTCTTGGAATCTCCTAATGTAAGTCTTAAGATCATTTCCTTTCACAACCAAGTTGTAAAATTCGTCTTCCATTTTCTTGACTTCAGTTCGAGGGCAATACTTATTGGTTAAGAGTTCTTTTAATTCGGTCCAGGTAATCCTATTAGCTTGTTTCTATTTACGTTAGGTTGCGGCGGTATGCATTCCACCAAGACAAGAATAATTGGTTAGAGTACCTAGTTAGCAAATGTCACCCTATCTTTCTCGGCACACTTGCTACGAGGGAAAAACCTATTCAGTCCGGTTCAAGACCAGCGGTTGTGGCGTTAACAGATCCTTCCGTGCCATTGAAGTAGAAAGGTTGACAATTTATGAATTCTTTGTAGTTTCCTCTTTTTGCTACAGGAGGTTCTCTTGGTCCAGTATTCCTATTAGGATTGTCGGCATTTGCCATGGTAGCAGCTTGTGCTTCCAGGGCTGCAGTAAAATCAGCAATCAGTTGCCGGAGGGCATCCAAAGTTATGGCTGGTGTTTCGGATGTTGACGTCCTTTTGGGAGGCATTCTATCAACATAAGATAACACGTAGTAAGAATGATATCACAAGTTTTGAAAGGTAATGCTTAAAGAAAATGTGATGCTTAAGATGCTTAAAGAGAAATGCTTATTTTTGGATTTTAAGCACTTAGAAGTTATGGTATGATTCATGGAGACGGAGATAATGATACAAATGATGGAGATGATGATGAAAGAGTTGGAAACAATAAGGTATGAAATGGGATTGCCTTTATAAATAACTTGCCTTTTTACTGTACATAGTCAAGATTTGATAAGCGTTTTTATTTATACCACACATCCCGTGACTAGGATAAAGCTAAAACTGGTTTAAGAGTTTGTTGATTCTGAGCTGGTAGATGACATCCTAAAGATCTTCCTGATTCGTTTGGTGACGAGCTTGGATTTTCTCAATGATTTGTTCAAGATCGGAAATTCTATAGTGAGCAAAGGCAATCTTATCCTTTTGCCCTAACCGCTTCTTTTGAAGTCTGATAATCTGAGTACGGATTCCCTTAAGTTCGGTCTTTAGTTCGTTTACCATTTATACGTCCTTCTTCCATTCTCTCAATGCGGTGAAGATAGAGTTCATCTAAATAATTCAAGATATCTTCGACTTGTTTCTCATGATGTTTCAGATACATCTTATCTGAACATTTTCCTATTTCAAATACCTGAGGAGGGTAGGAATATAAACTGAGGAAGATGGTGATACCAAATTACAAGTTTGATTCCGAAATGAAGTAAATAACGTAGTTGAGGAAGAAGATGGAGAATAGATTCGCTTCTTAGGTGGTAATAGTTCTTCAGGAATAAAGAAATATCGAGGATTAAATAGTAGTGATGGTGGTAATATCGGAGATAGAGTCAAAATAGCTGGTGGAGTAATAGGATCTGGTGATGAAATAGGTAATTCCTTAGCATAAAATGCTTGTACGTCCTTCAAACAAGGATTATTGTAGAAAGATGAGAATACTGGTGGGATCATATTATCTTTAGAGTTTTCCGAAGAGTTAAAAGAACTGCTTCCTGCTGAAGCTGGGAAATAATCCGATGAGACCGAAGTATAGTTAAGAATATTCATAGAGGAAAAAGCATCCTCAATATCGGAAGTAGAGTGGTTGGGAGAAGACATCGTTCTATTAACAACCTAGTTGTAAATAACATAAGTTATTTATGTAATAGTATAATAGATATGTATATTTACATACTTGTTCCGGAATGTAGTGGCACGGAGGACTTTGATGGCTGAAAAAGAAATGTGGTTATAGTTAAGGTTTTGACCTTGTTCTCTATAACCATGGCGCTGATACCAATCTGTAACACCCCCATTTTTACAATATAGCAGCGGAAGCTAATCTGGGGTATTACTTCATGGAAACAACAATCATAATCATAGAAAACGACCCAAAAGAGACGTTTGTTCAAAAGATACGTTATCATTCATTTCAAATCAGAGTTTTACAAAATGCAGGTCCCAAAATCTAAAACATCATGTTTGAATGATAACAGTTCAGCCATCTTCGAGTCCATGCCACTCCGTGCCGCAACTTGCTCAATTACCTGAGATAAACATGCTAAAAAGTCAACACAATGGTTGAGTGAAATTCATAGGTTTGATATAAACAGTTTGAATACAAGTAATATTATAATAATTATATAAACACAATTATTATGAAAATGATATTGTTATGATCTTGGGTCATGTTATTATATACCCGTTATTAGTAATAATCGCAATGAATCATAGTAACAATGTATTATCCCGTTATTGCCTTGTTTGGTCTGATTGGTCTTGTTCTCATGTCACCAACACATTATCATACAAAGTCAATTTAACGACTTGAAGAGCTCATAATATCAACATATTAACATCCAAAGTCAATTTAACGACTCGAAGTCAAATTTAACGACTTGTAGGATTTATTACTCTAACATTAATATCCAAAGTCAATTTAACGACTCGAAGTCAAATTTAATGACTTGTAGGATTTATGAAACTAACAGATTAATATCCAAAGTCAATTTAATGACTCGAAGTCAAATTTAATGACTTGTAGGATCTATGATACTAACAGATTAATATCCATAGTCAATTTAATGACTTGAAGTCAAATTTAACGACTTGTAGGATTTATAACTTAGACATGGATTGTAATGATCCATCATATTAGCATATAGTCTGGTAAAACACTTGTATCCGTACTTTATAGCATGTATCCTCCTCACGGGTTTATAAAACATGTAAAATGAGTAAAGGCGAGGTTATGAACTTCACCTAATAGGTAGATGTAATAATTATTCTGAATTGAAAGCTGACAACCTTATCACAATCTTAGCCGAGGAAGGTTGATATAGTAAAATGATAGTAAACAGCCACGTCACGCAACCTGAGTAAATATGTTGAGTCTTAGGAAGATTGTACTCTAGAACTTTAGTTTTAAGAGTTATGAGTTTGATTGAAGAGTTTGGAATTATTGTATCACCGTTCGGGCCATCATAATTCAGAAGTCATTCAGTAAACGTTTGAGGAGCTAGGGCACTTTAAATCGTAAACCCAACAACTCAGTCAGAACGTAATACCAAGATGAAACCTCTTAATATGAAGCTCCCTAGTATTGTGATACGATATAATCGGTTTTAAGCGTTTTAATCAATATCTGGAAATGTTAAGCACGAGAAGCGTTAATTAAAGTTATGTCTTGTAAGGTTTTAAACATGATTTTATACTTTTTCAAAATGTTACATTTTAGACCCTTGAGTTTGAAAAGTGGCAGAATTTACCCTTGGAGTTTGCACTTTTACGACTTTGGTCCTTCAACTTTAAAAGATATACCAAGTAAACCTTGCACTTTGAAAAGTGACATAATAGACCCCTATAGTTATAACTTTGATAAAATGACATATTCAGCCCTTCTAGTTATTAATTTCAGAAAGTTACGATATATACCCCTTGCATGGATTATAATTACAAAACATGTCCAAATTGCCATGCAAGCTTATTTTAACATTTCAATAGACATTTATAAGTTATAATAAACTAAAATATGAAGTTTTAACGTAACGCAAGTTTAAAATAATGATTCGTTAGGCTAGGAAGCAAAACGGGTCAAATTAGGGTTTCAAAACGTAAATGCGTGGGTTTTAAGTTCAAATTCCTTCATTAATCAATAAAGTAGTTATTTTAACATTAGTTAAGCATGCTAGGATAGATTATACACTATATTTATATTTATAACAATCTAAGTTTTAGAAAAAACAGAAATTAGGGTTTTCGGGTGGTGTTGTACGGTTTTGGATCACAATGGAAAATGAGCATGAATTGAATTATGATACTTTACAAGATTATATTTTGGATCATATGTATCATTATAAGGGTTTAAGTAGCAGTTAATTCGAATATTCAAAACATGGGTTTGAGCTTAATGATCAAATGGTGTAATGTGTCGTTTCAGGTAGTATTTCCACTTTTTTGCCTTGTATCTTCACTCCAAAGCTTCAAAACTTCAAAGCTTTGCTTCTTAGACTTCTTTAATGATCCTAGGATCATAAGGGAGCAAAGGATTGCTGTCTATAAGGGTTTAGAGGAGGAGGTGTGGTGCACGTTTGAATGAGCTATCTAAGGTCATATTTATAGTAGTTTAGAAGCAAGAGGAGTAAGCAAGGGTTATGACATGGTCTTAAAACATAGTAGGTCTAGTGTATAATGTGTATAAGCTAGAATTTCAATGGTGGAGGTCTAGAAAACTAGGTTGAATGATGTGGCTACTTTCTTGCTGCCCATGCGGCTGAAAGAGAAGCACAAAAGAAGAGCATGTTGCTCTCAATATTTAACCCCATGTGAAGGTCTAAGTAGCTGGGTAAGCAGCTTGAGGGTTTCTAGAAGGAGTTCATATAAGTTATTTGCACATGGTTTGGTTTTAAATGGGTCAAAATTGATGGTGAAGGGGTTCGGGCTGTTTTGGGGTTCGACTAGGGTTTCACAAGTTTTCAAGCTTTTATTTCGTGTGTACTTGATTAAGGATAGTTAATATATGTAGCCAAGGTCTGATATAGGAAGGATTAACAAAGATTAGCAATTGGTTTGGGTTACAACGGATTATAATTGAAGAAATGAAGTCACGGGTTTGATTAGGGCACGTTTAGGGTTTTCTTGACTTTCTTGGTTTATATTTTGCATACTCTTGATTAGAAATGATGGAATATAGATCCTAGAGCTTAAATAAAGTACTATCAATGAAGTTTGATCATTGGTTTTAGTTAAAATGGGTTGAAATTGAAAGAATAAGTCGTAGCTTGGAATTAGGGTTCATATAAGGCTTCTAGGGTTTTCTAGCTTTGTAATTCTCGTACATTGTTGAAGCAAGGATGGTTAATGATGGATAAAGATTTGTAAACTCATTTTATGGGATTACGATGACTCTTGGTTGCTTACTTGAGAATGAGATGGTCTAAAAATGAGTAAACGGGTCAAAATCACAATTAGGGTACAATTAGGGTTTCCTGGATTTATTTCTTGTGTAATTGAAGTAGAATGATGAAATGATGATGGAATGATGTTTAAAAATGATTGATAATGTTATAAATTAAGTTATTAAAACTTATTTGAGAGTTAGTTTAGGTTTACAATGGATAAAAATGAAGAAACGTGCCATAGTTTAGAATCTAGCTTGGTTTTAGGGTTTAGGGTTTTTAGTGTAAATATGTATGTGAAGGCTTATGAATAGAATAATTAGGGTTTACACATTGTAGAATGAGTATAGTAGCTTATACA
>BQNB010104031.1:0-21838 GCA_026074375.1 Tanacetum coccineum
CTTAGAGGGTGGAGGAGTTTCATCGAATGTCACGTTGAGTGATTCTTCAATTTTCCTAGTGTGTTTATTAAGGATGATGTATGTTTTACTATTTTAGGAGTAACCTAAAAAGACACATTCGTATGACTTTGGGTCAAACTTAGTAAGGTAGTATTTGGTGTTTAAAATAAAGCACTTGCTTCCAAACACTCTAAAATAATCAAGAGTAGGTTTCCTATCTCTCAAGAGTTCATAAGGTGTTTTTCCTAGGATGGCTCTAATTAGGATTCGGTTAAGAATGTATGTTAAAGTATATACGGAATTACACCAAAACTTTTATGGTAACGATTGCTCATTCAACATAGTCCTACTCATTTCTTGAAGTGTCCTATTTTTCCTTTCAACCACGCTATTTGATTGAGGAGTACGTGGAGCAGAGAAGTTATGTGTAATTCCATTTGCATTACAGAACTCTCCAAATTGCACCTCATTATCAAATTCCCTACCTGGTCGGTTCTTATTGACACTATTGTACATCCTAATTGTTTTTGAATTTTCTTACTAAGTATTTCGAATTGATCGAAGGCTTCGGTTTATCCTTAAGGAATCACTAAGGTGTAGAGATTTCCTCCTTAACTCTGTACGGTGGATGGACCGAAGAGAACCATATGAAGAAGTTCTAAGCATCTAGTCGTTGAGACTATATTCTTAGCTTTGTGACTAGCGTGAGCTTGTTTTCCAATTTTGCAAGCATCACAAAAGTGTTGATCAAACTTAAGCTTAGGTAAGTTTCTAACTAATTCCTTAGATGCTAACGATTGAATGAGACACATATTTACGTGACCTAATCTCCTATGCCACAACGTGGAATTTTCATCAATCGTTGCTAGACAAATTTGGTCTTTTGGCTTATTTCCTAATTTCATCACATATAAGCCTTTCTTCCTAATCCCTCTACCTATGACCTTACCATCCTTAGTAATTTCACTATCATGTTCAGAGAAAGTTACTCTACACTTATTATCACATATTTGTTCTACACTTAGCAAGTTGAATCTTAAGTTATCTACATGTTCTACATTATCTATTTTGAGAGAGTAATTTGAAATCGTACCTTTGCTAATGATGTTACCGCGAAGATTGCTACCAAAAATGATATTACCTTCATTGTATGCCTTGTAGCTGGAGAAGAGCTTTCGGTTACCTGTCATGTGTTTAGAGAATCCGCTATCTTTTATCTACTCATTGGGTTCCAAGTTGGCTCCAAGGCATATCTATTTATATTGGACAATAACTCAAACATTTGGTCCCCAATATCTCATGGGTCCAAAGTTTTTAGTACTAAAATCCCTTGCATTTGATGCAATTGGTTAGGATATGGAAATGGAAGACACATTTCCCATGGCATGTAACTTTGACGTTGGAAATTGTTCCAAGTTACGGGAAAGCTAGGTTATGGAGGGTGGTCCTTGGCGAATCAATCTGGTCCCTATCATTTTAAAGGAATGGAAGCCGAATACTCTACTTAAGAAGGAGGAGGTGTATACTGTTCCGTTATGGGTGAAAATGCATAATGTGCCTTTAGTAGATTTTTTGAAGGTTGGATTGGATGTGATTGCTGCAAAGGTAGGTAATAATCATTTGAATTTAGATGTGCCATACTACTAGCTTATGGTCTAAATTCATACGGACGTAGTGGGACTTGAAAGAGCTCTTTGTGGAAAATATCTGCTGAATCTCCTTCTTGTTAATTCGGTTGGAATGTGGAAGGAGGGGGAAAATTCCCCTTGATGAAGACAATGGACACGTTACGGTCAAAGTTGATATCGAGTATGAATGGCAGCCTCCAAGATGCGGGACTTGTAAAGTGTTCGATCATTTGGAGGTTGTATGTCCTAAGAAGCAAGCTATTTATCCTAAGAAATCGAGTGCAACAGAAGACAAGGGTAAACAGATTGCTAATAATCCTGTGGTTAATACGGGTAAAAAGAATACGGATAAAAAGGTTAGTACTCAACGTTATATTAAAGGATATCGTGTTAACAATCCTAAGACAAAACTCGTTTACCGTGCGGTGGTTAAACCACAAACTGATAATCATGTTAGCAATAACATGGAACAGTCCTTGAATACAACTAAGCCGCATTCTCCTCCTGATTCTTTAAAAGAGGGTAAGCCGAACTATATTAATGATGATATTAGTTTTGATGTTGTTAGGAAGTTCGTTAATAAATCGATTAAGGAGGAGTTAAGACTGGAATTTATTGGGAATAATACTAAAGAGGGTTGTAGTTCGGGGGAAATACAAGATGATAAGGTTTCATCTATGAAACCTAGCTCATCTAGGGAAGTTCTCAATGCAGATTCTGATACGGATATAGAGGAAGTATTCCAAACCAGATGCTGGTTTTGTCTTTTCCTACTCCTCTTTGGTGTGTGTGGCAACAGTTGGAAGGTAGTCATAGATGATTATGATGATAATGAAGTTCAATTTGAAGAACATTCAAGCCTATATCAAGAATTTTGTGACCAATTTGACTTCAAACTTAAATGTCGTGGTAGGAAGTAGTTGAAATTGTACCTTTGCCAATGATGTTACCACGGAGATTGCTACCAAAAATAACATTATCTCCGTTATATGCCTTGTAGCTTGAGAATAGCTTTTAGTTACCCGGCATGTGTTTAGAGCATCCACTATCCTTTATCCACTCATCGGGTTCCACGTCATGTAACTTTGACGTAGGAAATTGTTCTAAGTTATGGGAAAACCATAAGGTTGGTTTTGTCGACCAACATTCCTTTTTGGTTATGGTATCTTAGAACAAAGATAATTGTTATTGACTCTTCTAGGTGGTGGAGTTTTTGATCTAAAATTAGGTTTTGAAAATCCAACTCTAGGTTTTGACTATGGCTTATAAAATTGTTTAACTTCATCATCACTAGCAACGGGAACTTTGACGTTGTTTACTATTATGTGTTTTGGTCTAGAACCTAAAATAGATTTTTGAAGACACACTTTTCTTAAATCCAGACGTAATGATTGGCAGTCCCATAATTTCTTTGGGGGCCGCCTTTACAATATGGGGGTCGCTCATATTTATGAGACCTCGATCAGATGACGCCTTTTTCTGGGCTTTTATAAATTTTATTTCCTTAGTTCCACTAGATGATGCTTCAAATGAATTAAACCCTAAACCTAATTTTTCTCTGGAGAGTTTTTGATTACTTAACATTTCATTTAGACAACATGTACTCTTTTCAAATTTAGTTAATCTAATGGCTTCCTCTTTGAGTTTTTCATTCTCAATTTTAAGCATATGACACTTTACACATTCGAGATCAACTCCCTTGTTTTTCTCTAGTGTAGACACTTTTTCTTTTAGAATACCAAGTTCTTTTTCTAAACTATTTCTAGTGACTTTTAATCTTTTGTTTTTAGTGATTATATTTAAGCTCATTTTGCACAGTTTATCATATTAATTATCTAAAACTAAATTATCTATTGATGAGTTTTCATCACTAAAGTAAGATGATTCGGAACATACCTCACTTGATGCTTGAGCTATGAGACACGTTTCGTCTTTGACATTCTCATCATCTTCTTCATTGCTATCACTCCAAGAACCTTCGACGAAAGCTCTGTGGTTCTTGTCTTTCGGTGGTTTTGGACATTCTCAAATAAGATGATTTGGATCACCGCATCTAAAGCATTTTCTATCACCTTTACCGTTCTTGTCATCATGGCTTCGTTGGAACGTCTTTTTATCATTATGAGATTGTCTCACGAATCTACCTCTTCTCTTAAAGAACTTCTTGAAGTCTCTAACTGTCATGGCATATTCTTCATCTTCACTCCCGGAAGTCAAACACTCATCATCACTAGATTCTTTCTTAACCTTTAAAGCAAGAGATTTTCTTTCTCCCTTAGCTTTAACTATTACAGAATCTTTCTTGATGATCATCTCATGAACTTGAGATTCCCGATGAGTTTATCAAGTGACAGTGATGTTAAGTCTTTCGACTCTTCAATCTCCATGACCTTTATTATCCATTTAGGATATAAAGCCCTAAGAAACTTCCTAACATAGTTCTTGCTAGAATAACCTTCATCAAGAGCTTTTAGACTAGTAATGATAGTATTTAAATTAGCAAAAAGCTACTGTCTATGATTCGGCTTTCAGAAATGACGAATTGATCATATTGTTTGTTACCAAAGGTTCAGAATCGTGTTATCTATTGCACTTGGTTATTACCTTGATGGGTGATTAACAAAATTTTCCAAATTTCTTTTGTTGTATTACACATAAAAATTCTTTCATATTCTTTTCTTGGCAAAACATTATAAATAACCATTTTAGCTTCGTTATTTTTCGCAAGTTCATTTTATAGTCTATATCACTTTGTTTTTCAAAGGGATAACCTCATATAATTTGGTTTCCATTTTTTATTGAATATCATGAAAATCTCCCGTTATAATAACATGCCAATGATCAAGATCTTTTTGATTTAACATTATGTCTCGAATCTATTTTTCCAGGAAATAAAAACTATCTCTTCAAAAGGTGGTGGTCTTTGCATGGATACCATTTGATATTTGTTCGAAATACATAGTTCGACCAAGGCTTTTAATTTATAATTATATTTTAAAAATTCTGAGTGGACCTTGGCTTCTGATTACCAATTTGGAAATACTAGAAGGGTGGGGGGGTTGAATAGTTCTACGATTCGTTTTACATTTTAAAGTTTGCTTTCAAAATTATTAGATTCGAGTTGTATGTTCAACCAATCAACAATATGAATCTCTATGTAAATACTAAACTAATATAATATAACAATCATAACAATATTTAAAGTGATTGGAAGAAAGGAACAATCTAAACCAAGACACCAAGATTTATAGTTTGGCTTCGGATACGATGCATCTCTTCGAATTACTATACATCACTAGTATCTACTCGAGATCTTCACTTTGTCAACAAGCTCCTTCAGGCGGAAGAAAAATTTTTAAACGTCGTTGCGTTATTTTTCGGTCACTAAGCTAAATGTTGAGTCTGAAATCTTAGCTAGACAATCTACCAACTTCTAACTGTTAGCCTCAATTTTATTGTGTCAATAAAGGAGTCACATTCCCTGTGTTAATTGACCTCACTACGGGGGAGATTGTTAGCCTCAAAATTTATTGTGTCGAACAAGGAATGTTCGGTTCACTCTATGATAGAGTTCGGTCTTTAATTAGTATTGTTGTGTTAAGATATTATCGGGAAATTAGGCTCGATAGTAAATCTATTATTGTATATGTTTGGGTTTAATCCCAAGCAAACCTGGAGCCCGGGGTCCTAGTTAAATATACAACGCGCGTACACTTTAGTGACGGGGTATATATGCTTTTTTTTTTAGAAAAAAAGGGTAAGTTGTTTATTTCTAAAATAAAAAATCTTTTCTCTCTCAATTTCTCTCTCTTCTTTCTTCTTCTAGATAACTCACTATCTTTCTCATTTATAGTTATAATTTGTTGTTTGATTTATGAAGTGAGTGTGACCACGTTGCCCCCAAGACAAATGTTGTTCCTTCAGCAAAGAAGACAGATTCGTCGCATCAGGGTTAGGTATTTCTCTTCAGCTCCTTTACTTGAAGAATTTTACAACCAACACACGATCAAGCTGAGGAAACAACAATGATCAGCACTGAATTGCATCGTTTCAGAAGCTGAATTTATCAAAACCTTTTTGTACACAGGTACAAGAAACTGGTGAGCCTTTCTCACGCAACATTGATAATACCGATGTGCATTCATTTCAACCACAAAGTCATGATTTCCGATAGACCAGAGATCATCCATTAGAATAAGTTTGTGGAAATCCGACCATGCCAGTTCAAACAAGACGACAGCTTGCCATAGATCCTAAAATGTGTATGTTTGCGCTCACGGTGAGTATTGTTTGAAACGTAAGAACATTAAAGGAGGAAATGCGATGATTATGCATGGATCGAAGCATTGCAGGATGAAACTTCATCAGTTCGCAGACTAAAAGTCTGGGGAAATAGTCGACAAACCTATTTGGCAAGATGATTATAAAGTAAAAGTGGTTATGGAAGAACATGAAGGATGAGATCAGACTGTAATTTGCAACAAAGCCGACTTGTTTGCTATGTTATGTCAGGAAGAGGGTATTGATTTTGAAAGTTCAATTTGCTCCAGTTTGCTCGCTTGGAAGCAGTTCGGATTTTCGTTGCCTCGCGAAGCCACATAAGTCTTTTCCAATCTATCAGATGGAGTGCAAAATGGGTTTTCTTAATGGTCCACTGCGGAAGAGGTTTACGTTGTCAGCCGGAAGGGTTTCGTTGGATCCAAATCATCAGAGAAAACAAGTTACCCTTCTAGGAAGTTTGTATGGATTTAAGCAAGCTCCAAGAATGGTATGATGAATATCAAACTTTCCGATGTCCTGAATAAGGCTTTATAAAGGTACAATTGACCCAACTGTATTCAGATAAAATACGGGGAGGTATTTACTTGTTGCAGTTTACGTTGATGGACATAATTTTTTGTTCGACAAATCCTAAATATTCAAAAAACGATTTGAAAAATTAATGCATAGTAGTTTGAAATGTCCTTAATAGGGAGGAGATGAAAAATATTTTAGTAGGACTTTCAGATCACCAGTCCCAAAATGGTATTTTTATCAATCAGGCCAAGTTACGCTTTAGGAAATTATGAAAAAAAACATAATATAGGGACAATTGTCTCACTCCATTGGTACTACATTGGCTACAAAACCCAAATAGATGGAGATTTGAGTGGAGAACCAGTAGACCATCTGATTATCGTAGTAAATCGGGTCACTCTTGTACTTGAAATTAGTAGACCAAGACCTTTTAGTGCTAGCAGTTTGCTATTGTGCACGTTATCAAGCATGACCCAATCAAAAGCACCTCCAGGGAGGTTAAAAGCAATCTTTAAAACTAAAGGGTACATTAACATGGGGACTCTAGTATCCAAAGGATTCTGGCTTTGAACTAAAAGCATTTCAGAGTGATCATGACGTATGACATTGATACTCGGGAAATGCACTTATGGAGGGATACCAGTTCCTTGGTGGATAAAACTTGTAAGTGG
Source organism: Tanacetum coccineum (assembly GCA_026074375.1). Lineage (NCBI taxonomy): Eukaryota > Viridiplantae > Streptophyta > Magnoliopsida > Asterales > Asteraceae > Tanacetum > Tanacetum coccineum. The sequence goes on from BQNB010104031.1 coordinate 7,097, forward strand.
ATGTCAAAGAAGAAAACTAAACGCATGCACGTCTTCAGCAGAGGGCAGAGTACGTGGCGTTATCTGTAAGTTGGGTCAAACTAATGTGGATTGAGGACTCAGCTTCAAAGATTATGGCTTAACTACAACAAAAACCGTTGTATACGATCTTAGGCAACAATAGCAATATCATGCAACCCGTACAACATTCGTGAACAAAGCACATTCATCTCGGTATCACTTATAAAGGAAAGGGATGAAAATGGTATTATAAATTTGAATTATATTTTGTCCGAACTGAATACCAATGAGCTGGGACAGTTACGAAAGCCTTCCTGAGGGAAATAGGTTTAAGTATCTTGTCAGAAGGATTGGTTATGTGATTTTGACTAGCGGAACTGGAGGTTCTGGACAAAAGAGAACTGCTTGATATCATCATCAAATCACCATGTACAGATTTTTGAGAAAAGAAAATTACAAAAAAATATTAAAACTTCAAAAAGAAAAAGAAAATACAAAAATCAGAAAATCAAAAATTTACAAAAATATCTTCTCGATTGTCTCTTGGAAATCGATAACATGGACAGTGATGTAGAAATGTCGATTAAACATTGACACGGGTGTGTAAATGAATTTCGAGCGAGGAGTTTGCAAATAGTTTCAAAAACTATGTTTATTTCTAATTTCTAATGGTTATGTGCAAATGTCAGTACTACCCGGATGCAAATAAAAGGAAGGTTTATATTTATCCTCACATCGAGAAAATTAAAGTTTTTCTCGGTTCTTGACGTGTTCTTACAAGACATTCATTGTTTTTAGCTAAAGAAAGGAGAAAGTGTACGTTATGTGCGCTTACCATTAACTTAGAGAGAAGTCATATACATCTGGTTTTTTTTCAAAAAAGTGAACAACAAATTTTTCAAGTATTTCTCAATGACAATTCAATTCTTTCAATTGTGTGTTCCCAACCTCATCCCTCACAATGTTTTCAAAAGGCAACAATTTTTCAATTGGTCCTTTTTTGAGGGGGAGTTTTCGAAAAACAAGTTTTAATGTTCTCTGGATACTCATCAACGGACCATTCTTATGTATTAAAACATTATCCAAAATGATCCAAAAACCATTCATGCTGTTCATATCTTCTACCATAGATTTTTCAAGACATATTTTAATCAAGCGTATTTCAAATACTAAGTGTTTAATATTGAAAATAAGGGGAGAAAATGTAATTAAACAATATGATCTCATCGACTCATGTGCTGACAGGAAAGAAAAAGTTTTATGGTTTGATCTTTACCCAACAATCATCTTATTTCACGACGATTCTGAAGTTCATAGGTGTTAGGTTAGAATGAATCTTGATCCAACAAACCGTAGGATTAACAATGATAACTCCAAGTTTGATATAGCAGTCCAATAGGTATGATTGGAGATTGAATGTATATATGGGAATTATGACGATAAGATTGAGTTACACTGGAACATTTCACACAAGGTGTTAGTTAATGACATCTTGGTAAGCATTGAAGGCGTTTGAAGAATGAAAAAGAAAATGTATCGATAGAAGGGTGTAAACAAAGAAGCCCTACCACACTAATTAAGGCAGAACGGGTCAATACATATGTGTCAGATTACAAGTTGATGGACAGTGAAATTGACTCATGGGACCCTAGTTGATTTGGGGGGGGCCAATGAACAACCCTTCCAGCCATGAGGCTTTCTCTAAACAGGAAACTTGTCTCATTTGTCACGGGAGATACATACGTTATTAATTGACATCTCTCTCTGGAGATTGTTGATATTGAATAGGTGGAAAATGTCCAGCCTCCGGTACTAAAAATCCAAATGGAACTAATCGAGTCTAGAGCGAGAGATCAATAAAAATTCTTGTTTAGGGACACATTCCATTTCAAACAAATGTTGACACATCATCAAGTCACAAGGTGTTATCAAGAGTCTACGAATTTCATTGTGTATTTGCTAGAACTTAGAGTGATATAATGTATTCACAATTGAAGATGGAAATCCTGCTTGAGCCAGCATCAAACAAGCTCTTGGTAGGTGACTTGCGAGATTCTATATGAATCAAACTTGTGACAACTGGGTATCGATTTGGTCCAGTAAATGAATTGACGGTTGATGAATTTTGATAAAAACATGACACTCTCGATGTGTTACAAAAACTCTTTAACGAGTGACACGTCGATTGATTTTCAAATCATTTTCTAGTTTATCATAACGTAAACTGAGGTCAAACAGTTGGGGTTTATGGCAACCTCTTAATCATTCAATGCTCAATCTACGAAGACATACTACTAGAAAGCTCAAGATTTAAATACAAAGACTTCGAAACTTGAAATAAAGCTTTCAGATTAATGCCATAGTATGGGCATGGTTGGTCAAAGACACAAGATAGCAGGATGGCTTAGCGGATCGCAAAGGCATGTAGGAATCAATGATATAAAACGAAGACAAAGACAAGAACACTACGAGCTTAATTGGACAAAAGCAATCTAACTGATTCATGGAAGGAGTGTCATCAATGAACTCACTTTGGGGGTGATTGTTAGCCTCAATTTTATTGAGTCAATAAAGGAAGCTCGTTCCACGTGTTCAAGACCTCACTTAGGGGGAGATTGTTAGCCTCAATTTATTGAGCTGGAGCAAGGAAGTTTTGGTCACTCTTACGATGGAGCTTCCGGTCTTAATAAAAAAATTTGTTATTGTTGTAATAAGATATTATATGGATCGGGCTCGATAGTGAATCTATATGTATCATGCTTCTCGGGTTAATCCAAAGCATACCGAGCACCACGTCCTAGTTTAATTATCCCGCAGTGTTGTACCTTTAACGTGAGGGGTTATATAAGCTTTTTTCTTCTTTAGAAAAAGTAAAGTGTTCCTTTCTAAAAATAAATCGTTTCTCTTTTCTCTTCATTCTATCTCTTCTTTCTATCTATAGAAAATCTACATCTTTCTCATTTCTAGTTTATTTTTGTGTTTGATTCTATGAAGTGAAGTGTTAGGAGATCCTATATAAACACTATACACTTCGCAAGATCTACATCTATCAGATTTACCACACAATCCAAATAAAAATTACACGAGTTAACGTTCAATAAATTCTTCGTTACTTATAGAGAGACGGAGAGTGATTACTAAATAACAAGTCGTTTCTTGACGAATACGAATGTTCTTCTCTTGCACTTGATAGAGAGAGAGTGAGAATAATAGATTAGATCACATGAAACAAGATTAATCAATGTTAGTTGATCAAGAGCGATTTAGTGAGAGAAAGATGGTTTTTGGAGAGATAAAGAAGCTGGAAAAATTCGTGCAAAGTAGGTGTGTTTTTCTGCCAGATAATAGTGTAGTATTTATAGATGCGAATCCCAACGGTCATCTGAGTGGCAGGTCCCGTCTGGTCCCAATATTATCTGGGGGCCGCAGCACCTACAATGGGGCACGCCCAATAGACTTCGTTTCTGTTTTTGTGCCTTTTTGTGACGGAAGATTGTATCTGGTATGGAAGCTTCCATTTTGGAGGGAAATTTTGAATTTCAAAATTTAAGTTTTAAATAAACACTTTTTTTTAATTAGAAAATATTTTGTAATAATTTTATTTTTGTGAAATTACTTTTGTTAAAAATGTGATCGGTTTAAAAAAAATATCTAATCATGCTTAAGATTAGTTTGTTCATAACCTTAAGCGATTACTAATCTTAGAAATGGAATTTTCGATTATTATGATCTTGTAAACGTTTATTTTTATCGTTAACATTTTTTAAATTTTGGTAATTATCAAAAACATTGATGAGGTCGAAAAATTATAAATACCTATAGCGATTAACTTATTTGTATTTAACAGACAAACATCGTCAAATTTGTTTTCGATATTGTTTGAATAGGTGGAAAATCACCATCAGTAATAACATGCCAAAGATCAAGATCTTTTGATTTTTGGTATGTGTTTAATTACACATACCTTTGACCGCTAAAAACGGACTTAAATGACTGAAAACGTACCAAAAATATATTGTATTTGTATGTTTTGCATTTGTATTATGCAGGTAATGAATATCCAAGAAAAGGACAAAAATCGAAGCCAAATTGTCAAACGAGCTCGGAGAACGGAAAAAGTCCGTGAGAAGTCCAAAAAGACAAAGTAAAGTCAACCTGGGATGAGGCTTCTGGAAAAGAGCATCGATAACCAAACCCGAAAGCAAAAATTGCCAAAGTGGGCACACAAATGTTCCCCATCTAGTAGGCCCAGGATAGCAGACTTATCTTTATAACCTTAAGCCTTAATAAAAGGCCCAACACCATTTTATATCTATACCTGACCCAAATCCTAGCCAACACCTTTATAACCTCCTTTTACCACTCCCTGTTAATGACTCTCGTTTATCCTTAAACCTTAACTAGTAAGCCTTAAACAGGCTAACGGTGCAAACCTAACCCAAATCCAAGGACCAAGATTGCAACAACAAGGACTTATGATTTCAAGACAGTTATACACTTTTAAGGGGCCTTTTTGCCATTTCCCAAACATTCAAAATAGGAGACGGAACACTGTACATCTCTTTGTTGCCATGTCTCACTACCCTCCTAATAACAGACCAACAATGTTCCCCTTTACTTCTGCCCTTGTCGAACAACCTTATCCCTCCCCTTATTGCCACCTTGGCAATCCTTTGCATCCTTATTCGTCATGAGAACAAGACAAAGATTGAGGGCTATGATCATTTGGCTTGGAGGACACTCAAATTGGATGGCTAGGATTGCTTTGTGACCTCTCTCACACAAGAAAAACAGCTGCTCACTCTCTCACAAAAGTTTGTCGCTTTATGAATTAATGAAAATTTAAGTTTGTCGCTTCAAAAATATTGTTTTTAAAAAAATTCATGTTCTTTTAGTTATCAAAGGTCTTTCATTAAACCATCATAAGCTCTTATTTGAGCTTTTATACCATCTGTTTTTAAAGAGTTTTAAAAATTATTAAGTATTAAGAGAAAAACTAAAAAAGCACATTCTCAAATACCTCAGCTTCTTTGGATGATAAGCTAGCAAAGGAAGAGCTTATAGACCTCACTAGCTTGTCTTTTTGACAAGCTAGAGCTTGTAGATTGCTTTTTATACCCTGTTTTGAGCAAGGGTATTTGTAAGTTTTCATTTTAAGTTTTTGGCTTATTTACTATTCAACTGCTTATTCTTTCTTATTGTCTGTTTTTATTTGCTTATTTATGCTTGCCTATGTTAGTATTATGCTTATTGTCTTTTTTAATGCTTATATGTCTTTTATTTAAGTCTTTGTTCAAATCTGTCATGTATTGCCTTTGAATCTGCTTATTTTTCTCTTGCTTATTTAGTGCGGGGTTTTCTTTGTTGATTCTTGCTTATCCTTTGCTTTTTATTGCCTTGCTTTTCATCTGGTTTTCACCAAAAATTTGCTTAAAACCTTGGAATCCACGCTAAAAATTGATATTAAAAGTTTTAAGGGGTTGTTTGCTTAAAGGTGGGAAAATGGGTCAAATGATTAAAAAACCATTTGGTCACTAAGTATATTCTTACTAGCTTAATTTTAGTGTATTAATCTGTTTTTAAGGTTTTTAAGGTTTAATTAAAGTTCATTTTAAGGTCTCCCTTTTTTTTTTTATTTTATGCAAAGGATGCTTGAAACTGTGAGAATTTTGGTATACAAATCAGTTAATTTGGTTTGATCTTTGCGTATTGAGTGTTTGAGATTATTTTTTATGCTTCTCTAACTGTTAAAAACAAGTTTTGTTGAATCCAAAATTATGGTCTGCAATTGTTGTTTTTGCATTTGTCCAAGTCTATCAATTTTTAACAAAGTATTGAAAAAAGAAGAAACAGCTCTTTCAATTGATTATTGTGGCTTATTCATAATTTTGAACTCTCTTTTGAATCTTGTTACTTGTTCTTTGAGGTAAAATCTAAATCTGTTTGTAGGTTATATAGTCATAAGGGTCTGTTTAGGTGCTTATTTTTAAGCTCAAAATTGGTGTTTTGTTAACGATACAAAAAGTTGGGAAAAAATTGTTAAGTGTCCAAACAGTGTGAGAATAGCTTTTCTTGAAGTTTTTTAAGTGCTTATATGGTGAATTTAAATGCTTTTTCATGTTGCTTATTGTAGCTTTTTGACAATCTTTTTAGGGGTATAAGCCAAAACTAAAGCCTAAGGATCTTTTCTCTAGCTTAAAAGAAGCTAGAATATAGCTTTAGGCTGTTTGACTTAACAGTTTTGGCCCAAATAGTTATTTGCATTTTTTATGCTTATTAGGTTTTTTTTTTGCTTTATTCTAGGTTTAGTTTAGCTTATTAGGTTAGTTTAAGCCCAATTTAGCTTATTTCTTTCAGTTTAGAGCTTATTTTAGCTTATTTGCCTTTTAGCTTAGAATTTGTTTTTTTTAGTATAAATGCTTATTGATTTAATTCTATCTTTCATAGCTTATTTTGCTTGATTATTTTTGTTCTTAAATGCTTTTAGATATAGCTTAATGTTCATGTCTTAGTTATTCGAGTTTGCATTATGCTTAGTATGACTTAGCTTATTATGTCACCTTGCACAGCTTATGTTGTGCTAATTCTTGATTATAAAAAGTAGCTTTTGTTAAAATTGCTTATTTAGTGTTGTTTTAAAAATTTGTAAAAAAAAATTAAAAAGTAAACTAAAAACATTTGGGAATTGGGGGTAGAAAGGGTGAGCAGGACTCGAACCCAGACCTCTACCCAATTCAACCAATCTGTTTTTTTACACACACTCCCTATTACCACTTCCGCCCTTGGGACATTTTTCAGTTATGTTTTGCAATAATAATTTTTGTATACACGTTTATGACTCTTTGGCTTATAAGGCCATTTTTTGGATTATTTCACAGCTTTATGTGATAAGTGTTTTCCACAGCTTATTTTTATTGAGTCTACACTTTTCAAGCTATTTTGCTAATTTTTTCAGATTTTTTTTTAAATAGTTTAGTATTTTAAACATTTAATTTCATTGAAAATTGTTTTTAAATTCATAAAAAATTATAATAAAGTCAAAAAAATATAATTCTTTTTTTTGAAAAATTTTTCTTTAACATTTAGGGTTTCTTTGGGAAAATTAGATTTGCTTTCGTAGGGTTAAAATTGCATAATTTATTTTTTTAAAGAACGGGATTGAATCTCATTCACGTTTTTAGTGTTTTTAAGCCCTAGTCACTTCCATTTTTGGTCTAGTTTTCTTTGTTCTAGCATTTTAGTCAATTAAGACTTATAAAAACCAAAAAGATAATTTTAGGACTTAATTTTGATAATTTAGGGTTTTTAGGTCCCGTTTAGGATTCCCGGTTTGCGTTTCTAGTTTAAATTTGTTTTGCCCTATTTATTTTTTTTAGTTTAAGGGTTTGCCTTAATTTTCCCATAGTTTTAGATACCCAATCATAATTTTGTTCCATTCAAGCATTGATTATCATAACGACTCTCGACTTTCAATTGCATTCCTCGTTGGGGATAACGACCCGGGAATCATACTCCTGGTTTACTATAATTGTGAATTTTTGATTCTTATCCTTATATTTATATATTTTATATTTATATATATTTATATTTTAAAGCGTATAATCAAAATCAATCAGTTTTTGGCGCTGTTGCCGGGGAGGATTGTATACGATTGTTGAGCCGTTTGACAATTTATGTTTGAAGATCCTTCCATGTGAAGTTATTTTGCTTATTTTCTTATAAAAAAAATATACAAAAACAATTTTCATTTCTTTTATTAGTTTATTTATTATAAAAAAAAAATCAAAAAATCAAAAAATTTAAAAAAATGTCCATAAAAAGAAATAAAATTCCACCATAATATAATACTTCAATTGAGTATTATCATAATATGTTACCCGTACCATATGATCAAAACTTACTTTTGTTGGTCTCTCCGAGGTATCGGTTCACCCTTTGAAAGTTTTAACACTATAAGAGGGGTATAAGGCGGGTTGTTCTAGGAACTACGCCTAAGGAGAAAGGTTTTTAATAGCTTCGCGCTTTCCTACTCCTCCGCTCCTTTGTGCGTTTTTCTCTTTAAAGAGTTACGAGAAGCGAGTTGATTATTAGGTTTAAGTGTCTTCATCTCCTTTTACATTATTTAAAATATATTGTGGAAGACATTGTTGAAAAAACAAATTTATATAAAAAAAAAGAAAAAAAAAAAAATTCAGTATAATTTTCTTTTTAAATATTTAGTGCATTGCGCACTCGTCTCAATCTCGTAATTCTAACCGTCAACAACAACAAGTCCCACCGACTTTTGTTGAACCATTCAATCTTGTGGAACCAATTGAAAGATCTCCCGTAGTTACGATGGACGATAATCGTACTATGGTCTAATGTTCGATGACCCATTCGGAGGTTACGAGGATGCCATTGTTGTTCCCGAAATCACCGCGGACAACTTTGAGCTTAAGCCCGGATTGCTTACCCTCGTTCAAAACAAACAATTTTTTGGACATGACAAAGAAGACCCTCATGCTCACATTCAATATATCAACAAGATCACTTCTACGATGAAGTTCCCGAACGTCCCAAGTACGTCGGTTAAGCTTATGCTTTTCCCATTTTCCCTCGAGGGTGCCGCCCGGATTTGGCTTGAAAAAGAACCCCCTCGATCGATTCTTACATGGGATGAGCTTTTTTCAAAATTCATAAATAAATTCTCCCCTCCTTCTAAAACAACAAATCTTCGAAATGAAATCACGAGATTTCAACAACGATTTGATGAAACTTTTTACGAGGCATGGGACCGATTCAATGATCTTCTTTAGGCATGTCCACATCATGGATTTTCGGAATTACATCAACTCGATACATTCTATAATGCTTTGAACTCTAATAATCAAGATTCATTGAATTTATGACGCGCGGTGTACCTTTTTGGATAAAATAGCCTCGTGATCATTAAGATATTGAGAGCAAATCCAAAGTTCGTAATTCACGCAACAAACTGGTTGTTGCCAAAGTGAGTGCGAGCACTTCTACCCCCGGTATTTCTCCCGATGTTGCCGAACTTAAAGATATGGTGAAAGCCTTACTTCTCGATAAAAAAAACCAATCTCAAGCTTCCGCTCCCGTAAAAGCGGTTGAGGAAAGTTGTGTTACTTGCGGTGGAGCTCATTCTTACCGAAATTGTCCCGCCACCGATGGCAACGTTTATCGTGACAATATTCAAGAATATGTTTCCCAAGCCGCCGCTGCTAATTTCCAAAATTTTTTTTTTTTTTCTAGTAAATACGGTTACCGAAGCCCCGATTGCTAAATCAATTTCGATCCTTCTCGGTTTTCCCTCAGTTCACAACAAATCAAGGAAATAACCAAAACTGTTACAACCAAAACTGGGGGAATAACTACAACCAAAGCCAAATTTATTGACCCCCGATTAATCAACCCCCGGTTCCCCAAGCTCCACCTTACCAAGATCCAGCTCTGCAAACACAAGGTATGTCGAAGGATGATTTTCAAAACTACGTCAAAGCTAATGATGCAGTGATGAGAATTATGCAATATCAAATCAAAACTTGCAAAATCAAATGGACCAATTTAACGGAACATGCGATTCAACATTCGTGTATTTCTAAATATCGCTTCTACTTCAGGTTCAGGGACACTCCCTAGTAATACCATTACTAACCCGAAGGTAGACTTGAAGGGTATTACCACCCGAAGCGGTGTTGCTTATCAAGGACCCACGATTCCTACTACTACTTCTTCTCCTCCTAAAGTAGTGGAACGTGAAACCATGGTGATAATGGAAACAGCTTCCATCCTAATAATAAACGTGTATCTAAAGACGGTCCAACCTTCGGTTGTCCAAGTTCAACCTCAAGTACGAAATTTTGAGCTCCCGTTGTGAGCTCCCGTTTTAGTGCTCAATGCTAACCCGAACTTTCGATTCCGTATCCTTTTGAGACGTAATGCTAAAAAGGCACCTTGGTTGCAAAGCTAAGAAACAAATTGAGATATTCTTCAAAATCTTTAAAGGATTTATGTTTCGAAATTAGCTCACGGAATGCTTGATTCTAGTTTTCAAATTCATCGACTCTTAAAGTTTTAATTGGAAACAAAGAAAAATTAAGTGAAATGGCTAGAACGCCTTTAAATGAGCATTGCTTGGCGGTTTCTCAACAAGTTACCCGAAAAACTTAGAGACCCCGGCAAATTTCTCATACCGTATGATTTTCCCGGAATGGATGAGTGCTTAGCCTTGGCTGATCTTGGCGCTAGCATAAATCTCATGCCATTATCTGTCTAGAAAAATTCTTTCTCTTCCGGAACTCACTCCTACTTGTATGACTCTTGAACTTGCGAACTGTTCGATTACCCAACCGATCGGTATCGCCGAAGATGTCGACGTAAAAGTAGGAAAGTTCCAAATCCTGGGCCAACTTTGTCGCTGTTAGATTTTGATGCCGATCCCACGAGTCCCCCTTATTCTTGGGAGAATCTATAAAGACCGGACGTATTTGATTGAATGTTTAATACGAAGGAGAATTAACTCTTCGTGTTGGAAAAGAAGCCGTAACATTCAATCTTGACCAAACTTCGAGATACTCCTCTAATTACGATGATATGACGGCGAACCGAATCGACGTCATTGAAATGGCTTGTGAGGAGTATTCTCAAGAAGTTCTCGGTTTCTCCGATGTGATCGCGAGTGGCAATCCCACTCCTTATTATGACCCGATCGTTTCTACCTCTTCTCTGACTCTCACTCCCTTCGGGGATAGTGATTTTCTTCTCGAGGAAGTCGATGCTTTCCTCGCTCTTGAAGATGATCCAACTTCACCGGAAGTTGATGACTCTTACTATGACCCGGAGGGGGATATTCTTCTTCTTGAATCATTTCTCAATGATGATCCATCATTACCCCCTCCCACTCAAGGAAACTATTTGCCTGAAATTCGAAAAGAGCTTAAAGTTTGTGAAGCTAAGAATGATAAATCTTCAATTGATGAACCTCCCAAAGTCGAACTCAAGGACTTACCTCCTCATCTCGAATATGCATTTTTGGAAGGCGACAACAAGTTGCCCGTCATAATTGCTAAAGACTTGAGTGTCGAGGAAAAAGCCGCTCTCATAAAGGTTTTGAAGTCACACAAGCGAGCCATCGCTTGGAAACTCTCCGACATCAAGGGTATTAACCCGGAATTTTATACTCACAAGATTCTTATGGAAGAGGACTACAAACCGGCGGTTCAACACCAAAGACGGGTGAATCCAAAGATCCACGATGTCATCAAAAAGGAGGTTGAAAATCTTCTAGACGCCAGATTAATTTACCCGATCTCGGATAGTCCTTGGGTAAGCCCCGTACATTGCGTACCGAAAAAGGGTGGCTTTACCGTTGTTGAAAATGATGAAAACGAGTTAATTCCTACTTGATTGGTTACGGGTTGGCATGTATGTATTGACTACCGAAAGTTAAATGAAGCCACCTGTAAATACCACTTTCTACTACCGTTTATGGATCAAATGCTCAAGAGATTAGCGGGAAACGATTACTATTGTTTTCTCGATGGTTTCTCGGGTTACTTTCAAATTCCCATTGACCCACATGATCAAGAAAAGACAACATTCACGTGTCCTTACGGAACGTTCGCCTACCGTCGCATGCCTTTTGGCTTATGCAATGCATCAGGCACGTTCCAGAGGTGTATGATGGCTATCTTTCATGATATGATCGAAAAAATGATGGAAGTCTTCATGGACGACTTTTCGGTCTTTGGGAATTCATTCGAAAATTGCCTTTCTCGTGTAGACAAGATGCTTCAAAGGTGTGAAGACACCAATCTTTGTCTTAATTAGAAAAAGAGTCATTTTATGGTTAAAAAGGGCATTGTCCTTGGCCATAAGATTTCCAAAAATGGGATTGAGGTCGATAAAGCCAAAGTCGATGTGATTGCTAAGTTACCTCATCCCACCACCGTTAAGGGTGTTCGGAGTTTTCTCGGTCATGCCGGTTTCTACCGACGGTTCATTAAGGATTTTTCCAAAATTTCCCGACCGATGACTCATCTTCTTGAGAAGAATACTCCGTTCATCTTCTCCAATGAATGTATTCAAGCTTTTGAAACGTTAAAGAAAAAACTTACCGAAGCTCCAATCTTGATTGCCCCAGACTGGGACCTACCCTTTGAGCTTATGTGCGATGCAAGCGACTTTGCCATAGGTGCAGTCTTGGGGCAACGTCATGAAAAACACTTTAGGCCTATACACTATGCTAGCAAAACAATGAATGAGGCAGAATCGCATTACACCACGACGGAGAAAGAAATGTTAGCCGTGGTGTATGCCTTTGAAAAATTCTGGTCTTACCTCATCTTGAACAAAAGCATAGTGTATACGGATCACTCCGCCCTAAAATATCTCTTTGCTAAAAAAGATTCCAAGGCGAGATTGCTCTGGTGGGTTCTCCTCCTTCAAGAGTTCACATTCAAAGTAATTGACACAAAAGGAGCCGAGAATCTCGCGGCCGATCATCTTTCCCGATTAGAAAATCCTTATGAAAATGTGCTCGACCCAAAAGAGGTAAATGAAAAGTTTCCTCTCGAGACACTTAATATGGTGACTTCTCGTGGTGACTCAAGTACCCCGTGGTTTGCCGATTATGCAAATTACTACGCGGGGAATTTTATTGTTAAAGGGATGTCGTCCCAGCAAAAGAACAAGTTTTTCAAGGATGTTAAACATTACTTTTGGGACGACCCCTATCTGTTCAAAATATGTGCGGATCAAATGATCTGGCGGTGTGTTGCTGGCCAAGAAGCTTTTGATATCCTCAAAGCTTGCCATAGTGGACCCACCGGGGGACATTACGGTGCCAACTACACCGCCAAAAAGGTTTTTGACTCAGGATTTTATTGGCCCACGATTTACAAAGATGCCCATGACTTGGTCACCCGATGTGACACTTGTCAGCGTCGAGGAAAAATTTTGCAACGTGATGAAATGCCTCAAAATTCCATCTAAGTTTGCAAAATCTTTGACGTGTGGGGCATTGATTTCATGGGGCCGTTCCCGTCTTCACGAGGGAACAAATATATACTCGTGGCGGTCGACTATTTGTCAAAATGGGTTGAAGCGAAAGCGCTCCCCACCAACGATGCCCGAGTTGTTTGCAAATTTCTTAAATCTCTCTTCGCCCGATTCGGTGCCCCTCGTGCTATCATAAGTGATCGCGGAACCTATTTTTGCAATGACCAGTTTGCAAAGGTCATGCTTAAATATGGAGTTACTCACCGTCTCTCCACCGCGTATCACCCACAAACAAGTAGGCAAGTTGAGGTATCCAATCGTGGCTTGAAACGAATTCTTGAAAGGACCGTGGGCGAGAACCGTGCATCTTGGTCGGATAAACTAGATGATGCACTTTGGGCCTTCCGTACCGCTTACAAAACACCCATCGGGTGTACCCTATACAAGCTCGTGTACGGAAAGGCATGTCATCTATCGATCGAGCTCGAGCACAAAACCTACTAGGCTTAAAGCATGCAAACTTTGACCTTGAGACCGAGGGTGATCATCGTAAAGTTCAACTCAATGAACTAAATGAACTTCGTGATCATGCCTATGAGAACTCTTTGATCTATAAAGAGAAAACAAAGAGGATCCATGACTCAAAGATCAAAAACCGCGTTTTCAACGTTGGTGATCAAGTCCTCCTCTTTAAGCACTACTTTGGAGGGGACGTACCATAATTGGATATCCTGGATCTCTAAACCTTCCCTAAGGACAAATGAATTTAGGGAATGGGTCAAGCTTAGTGACCCTAAACAATCGCTTCGTGGGAGGCACCCCCTGCTTATCCTTCTGTTTTCTTTCTTATTTCTATTGTGATGTGAGGAGGCTTGTACTCTTCCATTTCTTGTTGTTTGTGCATGTGATTTTTTATAGGATTGACCCAAAATTTTCTAAAGACTCTCTTGTTCGGTGTTTTGTCCTGGTCCACTCGAGCTTCCTAGCCTTTGCTTGCCATTAGTTTGGGGAAATCCGATATCCTAGAATCTTATCGACTAACGTTTATCTTTAAGCATACTTAATAAACGGCTTAGGATTTACGTAGAGACCCTTCTTAAAACATTGAGGACAATGTTTAATTCTAGTATGGGGGGGGGATCTATCGATTTGATTATGCATGCAGCCGTGGTTTTCACGTACCCCATTTTCCCATAAAAATTTAAAAAAATTTCAAAAATAAAATAAAATAAGTGTTTTATCACAATTTTGACTTTCCTGCTGGATAGAATAAGAGTAAATTTTGACTCGGTCGAGCGTGTTGAGCTCTATCTTGTTCCTTAACGTTTAGGCTAAGCGTTCGCGGAAATTCACGAAGAACGAAAAATGATAGAGTTAAGTATGAGTAGGATGCTAAGCAAGGATTAGTTGGAAATCTTAAGAGCTCATGTATGTAATTTGTGGCTTTTTCTCCCATAAGCTTCTAACCGGATTAATATACGTGCTATTTTTGGAGATTAAACTAAAATCAACAATTTTTATGTAGTATATAGCAAAAATCTTAGTCTTAGTTCAAACTTATACTTGAATTTTTCAAAAAGAAGTCTTCTCTATATAAAGTTTACTCAAAAAAAAAAAGAAATAAAAAATATAAATAATAATAATATCAACGGTGGACTGATAAAAGTTTACTACCTCTTGCCGACTCACAACCGATGTGGTAGTCTTCTAAAGAAAGCCCATAGTAAGAATAAAAAT
>BQNB010104032.1:10800-23903 GCA_026074375.1 Tanacetum coccineum
TCTGGGAAAATTAGAAAACATATAGAAAATTGTTGGCCCAAATTGGCCCAAGTAGAAACGGCTAAAAAATCAAAAAACCGACCGAAACCGAAATACCGAACCAAGAAAAGCCGTATGGTTTCGGTTATGGTTATGCAAAAAACCAAACATTCGGTTTCGGTTTCGGTTTTTGCCAAAAACGAACCCAAACTGAATCGTGCACACCCCTAAACGTTGGTAAGCTAAGACTCGACCACACTAGGACAAAGATACAAACTCCACATCAAACTCTTTCTTTTTCTTTTATTGACACTATTTTGACATAAACATAAGCAAAATGGCAGCCCGTATATTTTTTTCATTTTTTTCTATATATATTTTTTTGATTTTCTTTTCTTTTTCTCTTTTTTTGGGTACACTTTTGCCCTTCCATTTGCTTTGAACATAAATAAACATAAACATTACTCGAGGTTTATAGATACACCTCTACACTTGAGTTTTTAATACTCAATAACATAATACTAACTAATGACCCCGAATTAGAAGGATTACCAAACATGGAGTGTATTAAGCACACATGAGGGTAATAATTTGACTTTCTTCCCCAAACCGCATACAAAATTTAATTAACATTCCCTAACCCTCAGGGGCGGAGCCAGGAATTTTAGTTAAGGGGGGCCGGTGTGCTTAACGCAAAAAGTGATAATGATAAATACCGCTTCAAAAGTTAACCTGTAGTGTTGTCTTTTATTGTTTACATTATTAATTTATGAATAAGGGGGGCTGAATGTAAAAAACTAATAGAAAATCGGCTTATAATCTTGAAAATTGGCTGGTAATCTAAATATCTAATGAATGAAGTGGGCTAATTAGGGGTGGTTCAGCACCCACTAGTCACCCTACTAGCTCCGCCCCTGCTAACCCTTAAGCACAAACAAAACATCAAACAGTTTAACAAACTACACACACATTGAAGAAGCATAAAAGAAAACTTGCAATTATTTAAACAAACATAAACGAACACTTGCAACATTTAAACAAACATAAAAGAAAACTTGCAACAAATAAAACATATCTGTAACAAAAGAAGGTCGATATTTCTTTGTGTCAATTGCAAGACGGACACAATTTTGCCATCTACAACCCCTAAACACAAACAAAATATCAAGCAATCAAACCACATTAGATAGCTACACCTTCTAACTCACACCCACACTAAAAAAGCAAAAAAACCAAAGCAATTTAGACATACCTGAAGCAAAGAAAACTTGGAAGGGAAGCCTTTTTATCGATGGAGGTATAAAGATTGCATGGCAAAACCACCCACCTACTATATTTAGAAATTCTAACTGAAGCTTCCATATCTATTATATATACTAATCAAAGAGATAATGGAACACATGTGTTAAGCATGAAGATAAGCCAACTGATTAAATAGAAAGTTAGTGGATACCTCACTAACAAAATTTAACATTTCTAAATCCTCAAGCCGTCGGCTCGACTCGGCTCGGCTAGTGAACAGTGTCAACTTGAGCCGCGGCTCCTCAGTGCTTCCAAGCCGATACTTTCCCTCAAGCCGATATATCTATTTACGTGCATATCTATTGGGGAGGAAAACCTAATATGGGGAATATATATATATATATGTACGCACCCCAAGTGCTCATCATCCTTCATTACCATTCGGTTCTAACGTTTTGTGTGTTTCTTTCTTCTCGCAGGCAAACCATGTAGACGGAGCTCGGTGGCATGCCTGATGGGTGCAACATCAGCGTTAGAATCGTGTATTCATGGAACCAGAACGCTGAGATCATACCGGGTACGATTTACTAATTGATGTTGATATTGATTTTTATTAATGTCGGGGTTTTAAAGAAATGTTTGTTTGTGTTTTTAACGTGCATGATACAATATATGAGGTCATTGTGTTAATTTGTATAATTGTGTCACGATCTCATGCACGTTTTTATTTAACCTTACCGATAGTCTGAATTACACGTTTATGTTAATTGTATCCGTGTATCTACGACGTCTGTGGATAGCAAGCTGGCGTTGATTATTTGTTTAACGTCACGGTTTCGCCAATTTGAATAATAAAGAAGAATGGCCAAATATATTGATACATAAAGAATTAAATTTCAATATGTATATAATCATATTTTTTTACAATATAATTTTTGATTGTATTATGATGTGCTTAACGTATTATGATTTTGGAGTGCTTTATGTATTATGATGTGTATAATCAGTTTCTTTATGTCTTTATAATACTTATTGAAGTCTGACATATATAATCACTTTTAATATTCTAAACTCGATTATTGTTTTTTTATTGAATGAACACGATTTAGTATTATTAGTTTGGAATGCGTTTCTGAACACGATTTAGAATGACAAGTAAAATTTAAAATGCTCAAGTTTTAGACTAATAAGTTTTCCTAAATTAAAAACCACTCATCAAAAATACTTTCTACACATATTCTTTTCATATAAGTAACTTAGACCTTTATTTTTGGAAATTATGTAAATATTGTTTGCAATATTTTACATCATAGATGACATTATCACCTCTTCATATCTTAGGCAAATCTATCAAAATTACACAAAATAGTTCAAGATTTGGAAATCTAAAATTCGGATTTTGTGTCAATCAACCGGTTCCATCAAATAACAGTCGGTACCTTTTTGGAAAGGATCCGCCTAGAGCCGGTGAATAGTAACAGCCGGTTCCTTGCTTCTACACTAGCCGGCATCTTTTGAGAATGAACCGTTGTGAACCGGTGAATAGTAAATAGCCAATTCCTTGTTGTTACACTGGCCGGTTCCCTGATAGGAGGGTACCGCGGGAACCGTGCTACAGTGCTGATTTTTGTCTATAAATAGCAAGCCATTTTTCATGTTTTACTCATTAATTCTCATTCTAATCTCACTTATAATATGATCTCTTTTTTTCAGATCTAGATAGTTTCATATATCATTTGTAGGTAATTCTCTTAATAGAAGAAATTGCCAAAATTGCATACGAGACGATCAAGTTCAAGAAATCTTGTTTCACATCTCCATCATCTCATCAAGATCACTTTGCTGTATCTTGTACATCATTTAGTTGTCATAATATCATTCCTCATCCTTGTAAAAAGAAGTTTGATTGCATTGGGTCGGTTCTACCTTTGTTAGAACCCAGTATATAGCTTTGTACCGTTAAAAGGTATAAGCGACGTTGTGAGGCTTCTCCGCCGGATAAAGGATATTGGTGACTAGTGTTTACAAACTCTCGAGTAGGTGACTCGAGGAGTGGAGTAGGGTAAGGAAGGTGTCCTTGTAGCCGAACCACTATAAACGCTTGTGTCTCGGTTTTATCTTTTCTTGCTTATTCTTTTACTTTACTTGCGCTTTATATTAACTTCATATCTCGTACATCAATCAATTCATCAACTTCACATAAACTCAAACTATAATTTTGAAAAGATAATTTTAATCGTTAAAACTATTCACCCCCCCCCCCTTTCTAGTTTTCCTCAATTGGCATCAAGAGCAAGGTTATCAAAGTTTTTAAAATATATTGTATTTTAAATCTTTAAACGATTAAATAGATTCGAAAAACTATAAAGAGGGTCAATCTATGCAAAGACCACCTCTTTTTGAAGCTAATTGTTTTATCTATTGCAAAATAGATTTGAAACCTATGTGTAGTCTAAAGATATTGAGCCTTTTAGGTAATCTTATTTTTCTTTTTTTCTTCTTAAAGTCGTTTCGTTCCTTCACAGTGTAATGTCCAACTATATGATAAGGGTTTTATCACTCTCAGTTGTATTGAATTAGAAGCCCTCTTCTATATGCCAACACACATGAGAGCGCAACACCCTTACCACATTCTGATAGCCATTCCTACATCCATGTAAGGAGTCAATGGTTGGAGAGGCACAATTTCGCTCTTCATACCAGATTTAGGGATAATCCATATAGGTGGATACATAAAGAGAAAAGAAAGGTGTAAAATTAAGAGTAAAATAGCCAACTTGGCATCCCATAGCATTCCATTAATCCGATACAATTTTTGCTCAGATAAGAGCTTCAGGTAAAGGTCTATCACGGCTGCATACCAAAGAGGTAGCCTAGCCAAATAATAGGCCATTGATATTGAGCTATTGTCCCATATTCTCCACGCGGACATCAACAAAAACAGGAACAACACCAGAGGCAAAAACGCTACCTACAAATTATTCGTATGCATAAGAAATTGATAATATAAAAGAAACATTAAAGGAAGCATACAGCAAAAGCAACTGATATTATAAATAGAAAAAGCAACTGATATACAACCCTTAAAGGCTTAGGTATATTATAAATAGAAAAAGCGGATGCATCCGCTATGGCTGTAAACCTAAGAGTTTGCCCTGCCAAGATACGGACGTTCCCAGCCCTAACTGAACCTGTTTAAATTCATCATCGCCGTTCACAATCAACATCGCCAATATTTATACACACACCTATCCAGCAACCCCGTATCGCACACAACTGATACGTGGCACACTATGGAACAAAATAAACAGAAGAACAAAACAAACAACCCAATAGGCCCTCTACAAACAACCCAAGTAAACAGCCTATCACAAAAGGTGGCCCAGGCTGCCCTATTTTGTCGCTATTCGTTTTGATCTTTAATATAGAGAGTAGTAATGTGACACTCTCAACTAACTATAACTACTCAAGGCAGTTGTTCGAGATCATAAAAAATAACGAAAAATGTTACTTCTCACAATCTCAACCAACTTCCTAAAGTATTTCTCGATGTTCAAGAATACACTGCCAAGATAAATCAACCCTAATCAGAATTCACACTTCATTCTACATGAGCAGGTACACAAATTTGCAACAGAATTATAAAAAGCCACAATATGCGTAGCCGAAGAACAAACGAAATAAGAGCTTCAGGCAAAAAATTGCTTGGGTCAGACTGTGAGACAATTTAGCTCAGATAGGAGCTCACAGTCAAGGTCTATTACGGCTGCATACCAAATAGGTAGCCTAGCCAAGTAATAGACTGCTCATGCTCATCATCATTGCCTTTTAACAGTAAAAGTCTATCACGGCTGCATACCAAACAGGTAGCCTAGCCAAAAAATAGAACGCTCATACTCATCATCATTACCATTCAACAATAAAGGTCTGTCCAGCCGCACCAAAATTAGACGTAATCGTCTATAAGGCTGAGACATATTACAAATCAAAACAGCGAATGCATCCGCCATCACCGTCGTTGTTTATATTGTTTCATAGTATAACACGTATCAGTTGTGTGTAATACGTGTTCTTTCCAAAGTCAGAAACAATCAGACAAAACAGAATGAAACAACGCCATGGCTGCAAACAGGGGTCGCATTTGTTTAAATACCTTCTGGTTTGCCAAGCCAAGAGACGGTTCACAATTTTGTCACTCCGTTGATCTTAAGAGGATTAATCTTACACCTTCAAGTAACTATAAATACTCTAGGCAGTTATCCGACAACATAAAAAACAACAACACCTATCCTTTTCCACAATCTCGAACAACTTCCTAGAGTATTTCAGGATGAATTATGACGAATACCACCAACATTTAATATCCCAAAGAACACCATGGCTGCAAACACCAAATAACTCTACATACTAAAGATGGAAACGAAAAGCGACAAAATAGGACAGGACGAACCACCACCATAAGCCCCACATATAAGGCGTCGAACAACAGGGGATCAAACAACGCCATGGCTGCAAACACCGGTTGCATTCGTTTGAATACCTTCCGGGATGCCAAGCCAAGATACAGGTCAAATACCACCCAATTGCCGATCATTATTAAAATGCTCAAGACAGCACTCCACCAACCCGAAACAACCTCATAGAGTATAAAACACCAAACCCACGAATTCATTCATATCAAATTTTAACCCGACACTAAAATCCGAAGAGACCCCAAATTCTTTTTTAACAAAAAAAACAGATAAAGAATAAGAATCAACCTCGTATATGCAGTTGAGATCAGCCAACAATCCACAAAAGTAACAAACAATAAGAATCAACTTCGTACATGCAATTGAGATCAGCCAACAATCAAAAAAAGTAACACCCACACAGTTCACGCTTAACACCATAACCCACTAAATTAAAAACCCACACCGGTAATCAGTTGGCTTCAAGATTACATCGTGTGTATCGCCTTGTGTCGGTAGGAAGGCAAGTGTGAAGACTGAAGAACACGTATCACGCCACTTGGACTTTGGTCGAGTGGTAAGTGAGTTCCCCACTAACCAAAAGGTTGTGGGTTCAAGCCTCGCTGGAGGCATGTGTGAAATATATATTTGTGAGATAGAAAAATTGTCGTTAAAAAAAAAGAACATGTATCACACACAACTGATACGTGTTATACTATAAAAAAACAACCTAATAAACCCACTCCAAACAACCTAAGTAGACAGCCCAAGACAAAAGGTGGCCCGACCTATCCTATTTTATTGCCATTCGTTTCCATCTTTAATATAAAGAGTAATATGAGAATTATCATTATGAGATGACTAAATGAAAGTTGCAATATGACTTTTATTTTTCTATATCATTATATAAAGCATTTATAATGTGGGTTATACTAAAAATTAAGATAAGGAGGTGCAATCTTGACCATCCGTATCATTTTAGGGGACTACATCATATAATGACACGTGTCACTTTTTAATTAAAAATCACCCTCATTTTTAAATTGAAATATCTTTTTATCTATTTATTTTT
Source organism: Tanacetum coccineum (assembly GCA_026074375.1). Classification (NCBI taxonomy): domain Eukaryota; kingdom Viridiplantae; phylum Streptophyta; class Magnoliopsida; order Asterales; family Asteraceae; genus Tanacetum; species Tanacetum coccineum. The sequence goes on from BQNB010104032.1 coordinate 17,545, forward strand.
TTATAATCTAATTTCATCATGTTTTTAAAAATTTTGTGCTCTTTATTTCAACATCCATTTTGATATATTTTTATGAATTATAAGTTTTTTTACATTTTTAGTTGGTTTATTTTATTTTGATTTAATTTTTTTACAACCATAACCTTAGTTTGAATACACACCGGATTCGTAAAAATTATATACTTTTGGAGAGAGTGTTTGATGGGTAAGAGAGTGCGAGTCTCTTTTTACATGCGAGAATAATGATGTTAATATTGTTTTGCGGGAAAGCTACGAGAAACTCAAACAAACACATACAACGAACACGTATACATTCGAAGTGTTGTGAAACGAATTCATTAAACGGGTAGGAAATTGCGGGGAAAGTTTGGTTAGCTAGTGAGACATCAAACACGTTTTTTTCTTTCGATGAACAAGTGTACTTTATGGGAGAAAAATGGGGGACTGTAGCCCCCACACGGTTACGCATAGTTAGGGTCAACCCGGCTCTGCTGCGGGATTTTTCGCGCCGGTGTTATTCGGTTGGACGTGTTAGGAAGGTATATTAATGTAAAAAAAAAAATATTAACGTTCGTAAGCAACGACCGTATTTAAAGCACTGTTTGGTGCATTTTTTAAAAAAAAATTACCGTTCGACCGCTATGGGGACAGGGGTATTTTACAAAAAAAAATTAAAATGTCGGTAGTTTTCCGAATTAACACAGAGTCGAGGGTAAATTCGTGAAATAATATGAGGGGCTATTTCGAAAATAAAAAAAGGAACGGGTCGGTGCGACTGGTCGCTTGACCCAAATACAATAACTGGTGCATTTATTGCACACTAAATGCAAAAGGCATTAAATGCATGCGAGAGGTATTCCGAGGAAAAAAAAAACAATTTTATTTTAAAATTTTTTTAAAAAAAGGGAAAAAAAACCCTGCGACCGCGCGCCGTTGCGGGACGATAACGGGAAGCGCGAGTTGATGAAACTTAAAGTTTTAGCGAGGTTAGAGGAACTTAAAAGTTTTATTCATAAAAAAACAGACCGGATGACTAAAAGAGTGGCGAGAGGGTATTCCGAGGAAAAAAAGGAAATATTAATTTTAAAAACTTTTAGGCAAAAAAAACGGTAAAAAAAAATTAATTTTTAACAAAAAAATATCATAGAAAAAACAGACCGATGACTCCGACAGTGCGAGAGGGTATTTCGAGAAAAAAAAAGGAAAATGTTTATTTTAAAAAAATTTAGAAAAAAAAAACGGACGATTAGCGGAGCGCGAGGTTTTAGGAAACTTAAATGGTTATTCAATAAAACAACAGACCGATGACTAAACAGCGCAGAGGGTATTCTGAAAAGAAAAAAGTAAAGTATTTATTTTAAAAATTTTTTAGAAAAAAAAAAAAACAGGGATGATTAGCGAGCCGAGGTTGAGGAAACCTTAAAGGATTATTCAAAAAAAACAGACCGATGACTCAAACAGCGCGAGAGGGTATCCGGAAAAAAAAAGTAAAGTTTTTATTTTAAAAAGTTTTTTGAGAAAAAAAAAAGGTAAAAAAAAGTCAATTTCAAGAAAGGAAAAAAAAAACCAACCTCAATAAATGGCCAGGGGTAAAAAATGACGGTAGCATTAAATTTTTCGGGTCGTGGCGTCTGCCATTGTATAGTCAAGTAAGGTTCACCCGCGCTTCGCGACAGGATGGTTGGAAGCCGGTGTTATCGTTGGACGTGTTAGAAAGGTATATTTTGTAAAAAAAAAAATTATCGGTGTAAAGCAACGACCGATTTAAAGCACTGTTTTTGTGCATGTCCAAAAACTATCAAGGCAAGGTCTCTTGTTTCTTGCATCTATCTTAACAAGTTAGGTTCACCCGCGCTCTGCTGCGGGATGTTTGGCGGCCGGTGTTTTTGGTTGGACGTGTTAGAAGGTATATTTTTGTAAAAAAAAAAAATTAACGGTCGTTAAGTAACGCGGACCGGGTCGGGTCGACCCGACAATACCGATAACTGAAAAAGTGCGAGTGAATATTTTGGAAAAGAAAGCAAAAAAACAATTTAAAAAAAAAATTAAAATGTTCGGACATTCATAAAAAAAACAGACCGATGACTAAAAAAGTGCGAGAGAGTATTTAAAAAAAACAAATTGTTTTTTTCTAAAGAAAAAAAAAACCGATCGGACCGGGTAGGGTTGAGCCGGCATATTAAATGCACCCCGGTCAACCCGGTGCATTTAATGCACACTAAATGCAAAAGGCCATTTAATGCATGCGAGAGAGTATTCCGAGGGGAAAAAAGGAAAATTTTATTTTAAAATTTTTTTGAGAAAAAAAAAGGTTAAAAAAAAGTCAATGTAAAGAAATTGAGGAAACTTAAAGTTTTATTCATAAAAAAACGGACCGATGACTAAAACAGTGCGAGAGGGTATTCCGAGAAAAAAAAAAGGAAAGTTTAATTTTAAAAACTTTTTGAGGAAAAAAAAGGAAAAAAAACTGGTAAAAAAAAAACTAACTGTTAACAAAAAAATATTCATAAAAAAACAGACGGATGGCTCCGACAGTGCGAGAGGGTATTTCCAGAAAAAAAAAGGAAAATTTTATTTTAAAAATTTTTTTAGAAAAAAAAAACGGGACGATTAGCGGAGCGCGAGGTTTGAGGAAACTTAAAGGTTTATTCATAAAAAAACAGACCGATGACTCAAACAGCGCGAGAGGGTATTCCGAGAAAAAAAAAGTAAAGTTTTATTTTAAAAAGTTTTTGAGAAAAAAAAAGGTTAAAAAAAAGTCAATGTAAAGAAAGAAAGAAAAAAAAAAAGCCTCATTAAATGTCGGGTCAAAAAAGGCGGGTCGCATTAAAAGTTTTAGGGTCGGGGCGTCTGCCTTTTGTATAGTTATATAATTACGAGTAATAAAATCAGACCATGTAACTTATTTCCGCAACAAACTCTCATTTTTCAAATCACAAACAACAAAATCCAATCAAAAACTAACACGCCTAGCTATAAATAAATGATAGTAATATAAACTAGATGTACTTTACATCATCGATCTCAACATAACTTAAACATGAAAAATGACATAATAAAAAAATGAGAGTTTGTTTTGATTTTCCTGGGTTGGCGACGGGTATTCATAACACAAACTTTTTTGTCAAAATGAACTCTGCATGCATTGTTGGTGTCACAACATATAATTTTGATTAAATAACTCTTCTAAACTAGTTATAGTACCAAACGAGATAAAAAACGACACGTTATTGCCGTTTACACAAATAAACTTCTTCCTTTCTTCACTACCATTACTTATTTCTATTAGTCGTAATATACCAGTTTGTACAACTTTAACTTGCTGAATACATAATCAGAATCCTATTTGATCCAAAATTTTAATCAACTAGCCAATAAAATTCAAATTAAGAGTACCGAAAATGAGATATAAGTTTTTAAGCAAAAAAAAAACATGAGTTGTGATAATAGGAAGTCGTGGGTAGACTAATACACTCTTGTAGTTGTAAGCAATACGATTCTAATCAATGAAGTAACGAGTTTCGCCATATATTTTCGTGTTTCCTTTTATATTGGTTATTTTCTTGCAAAATACACCATATTTGTTAGCGTGTTGCTACAAATTTTGTTGAATGCTTATAGTTAAAATGATATAAGTTTTTGGTCTTATAGTTTATAGTATATCTGTAAATGTGTTAGGAAAACATAAGCCTATCAGATCTAATATTTATAACGATAAACGGCATAATCAACGAACAACTAAGGCTTTGATGTGTTAGCACTTTCCTTTAGGAAATCACGTCCCCACTATTAGCAAAAATGTAAATGGGAAGCCTTAGTTTCCTTAAGGAAAGGGAAAACACAAATCTAACCATACGCAATATATAATATAATCTCATGTTCTCTGATGGTGTATCCCATCTCAGCCTTGATTCATGAATCGTATATCGTAATTGGTGATACTACCACAAGCTGCATAATCTTGTCGTATAGTTACTAGATATGTATTTATACATGAAATCAAGGATATGCATAGGAAAGGAGTCAGCAGGTCCTAGAAGGCTTCATGAACACATGAATAAATCTTAAGCAAGTGGGTTATCAACTTGCATAACATATAGTTCCGAAGACCCCCGGTCTTTCTTTGTCTTTTCAGCAATGTTCCGAAGACCCGAAGTCAAGGTCAAAGCGAGTCAAACGGCCAAGTCATCACCTTGACGACCATGCGGATTTTGGTAGCATCATTTGGCGCCATCCGTGGGACACGAGCAAAACCCTTGCCCTATGTGCTTGGTATGTGCTTAATTACACATACCTTTCTCCTTTAAAAACGAGCTAAAATAACCAAAAACGGACTTAAAATGCCAAAGATACGCTTGTTTTGCTAATTGTATTGTGCAGGAACGGATAACTAAGAAAAAGACGAAAAACAAAGACAAAACGACAAAACCGGACTCGGAATGGAAAAGACTGTGAAAGACAAAGCCAAATCAAAGCCGGAAAGTCAATCCAGTCAAAAAGTCAACAGAAAAGTCAACTGGTCAAAGTCCAAGTCAACCCCGGGGCCAAAGTCAAAGAAATATAAGTTTAGGGGCTGAAATTGCCAAACCCTAAACTTATTTATAAAGAAGAAAAAAAGGAAAAGAAAAGACAAGGGCTGTTTTTGCAATATCTTCAAAGTAACAAGTAGGGGGGCAAAACTGCCAACCCCCCTAACTTGTACACCAAAGGGACGAAATTTGCAAAGAGTTGAATAACTCTTGGGGACTTGTTTTGCCAAGTCCCCAAAAGTTATTTAACCACAAGGACCAATTGTGTAATGATGGATATAACCTAGAGGGACTATTCTTGCCAATCTTTCAAACACACACTCTGTTAACAGCTCCAACTCCTTTTCCCGCCTAGTTTTTCCCTCTCAAACACACTCACGGGGTGTTTAACCTCCTTTTACCCTGTAAACCCAATTCCACCATGGATACTCACCCTCCCCCTCCTCCACTACCTTTCCCAGCCATAAAGTTGCCAACTTGGCAATCCCACATCCCCCAAGACCAAATTCGATGGCCGAGATTGATTATAAAGATTGAAGGGCCAAGATTAAGGGCTAGAACCTCTCACACAACAAACACACCTATGTTTGTGTGTCTACAAACAAGCACAACAAAGAGAAAGAAGAGAGAAGACCTAGTTTAAGTTTTCGGCTATAAATAGCCTTGTAAGCCATTGTGGCAAATATAGCATTTTTATTCCAGCTTATTAAGTTTTTATTCAGTTTTTAGTTAAGTTTTTATTGTCATTTAAAGTATTTTTAAGTTAACTCCTTGTATGCACTTGTAATTTTCCATTTTAATGAAAAATTAAGCCGTTTTAACTCAATAAGCTCTCAATAAGCTAATTTGAGCTTATCCTGGTTAATAAGCTCAAATTCAGTTTAATACTTGTTCAATGTTCTTAAGTACTGTTTTAAGTTGAAATTATTTCATTTGATTGTGAATTTGGAAGCTTTTGGAGAAATAAGCTAACATAAGCTTATTGAGCTTATTGCTCAGGTGTAGAGGCTTTGGGAGCCATTAGGACAGGTTTTCTAGGCCACTCACTCAGAAAGAGTGGCCTTGGTTCTGAGACAACAAATCCCAAGGTTTCATTTTCTAAATTTCATTCTAGCTTAACTTCTAGCTTAAATCTTTAGCTTATTTGCTTTATATCTTTACAAATGCATTAGTTTAAAGTGTTAGTTAGCTGTTTAAGTTTTTTATTGCATATCTTTGTGGCACATTAGCTTTTTCTCAAAAACTGTCATAAGTGTAGTATAAGCTAGCTGAGAAACTAGCTTATTTTCCTTAATAAGCTAGTGTTTTTTGTTTTAAAATAGCTTAAATAGGTTAAATTAAGTAGAAGTAGATAAAAAGTTTTTTATGTTTTGGCTTAAAAATGGATTTTAACCCTACTTTGGTTTGACAGTTTTTAGATAAAGGGGTGTTTGGCACAAGACCAAAACGGGTCAAAAAGGGTTTTGGCTTGGGTTATGGTCACTTGGTCAAATTAAGCACAAGTTTTAAGTCACTCTTAAGCTGTTTTTAAAACATTTTTAGTTGAAAAATTGTTTTCCAAGGTTTTCTAAAACCTTTTTCAAAACTGTGAAGGTTTTTAGAATCCCACAAGTGCTTATTTGATTAAGCACTTGTGGATTGAGTTTAAGCATCAAAAAGTGTGTGTTTTTAGTGTCCAAAAAGGACTGTCAAGAGCCTTTGTTCTTTTGACTTTATAAGTCAAAACCACCAAGCCTTTTTCTCTGTCTTAGTTTGTAAAAAAACCAAAAGCCTTTTTCATAATCAAAATTAAGCAAGTAAAATTGATTTTCCAAAGCTGAAAATTGGTGC
>BQNB010104033.1:0-19815 GCA_026074375.1 Tanacetum coccineum
CGGTATCGTGATCGGTATCGTTATCGGTATCGTGATCGGTATCGTTATGGGTATCGCGATCGTTAACGTTATCGCGATCGCGATCGGTATCGGGGTCGTTATCGCGATCGGTATCGCGGTCTCGTTATCACGATCGGTATCGCGGTCGGTATCGCGATATCGGTATCGCGGTCGGTATCGCGGTATCGGTATCGCGGTATCGGTATCGCGATCGGTATCGTTATCGCGATCGCAATTGGTATCGTTATCGCGATCGCAATCGGTATCGTTATCGCGATCGCAATCGGTATCGTTATCGCGATCGCAATCGGTATCGTTATCTCGATCGGTATCGTTATCGCGATCGGGATCGGTATCGGTATCGTTATCGCGATCGGTATCGCGGTCTCGTTATCACGATCGGTATCGCGGTCAGTATCGCGATATCGGTATCGCGGTATCGGTATCGCGGTCGGTATCGCGGTATCAGTATCGCGGTCGGTATCGCGGTATCGGTATCGCGATCGGTATCGCCATCGGTATCGCGATCGCAATCGGTATCGTTATCGCGATCGCAATCGGTATCGTTATCGCGATCGCAATCGGTATCGTTATCGCGATCGCAATCGGTATCGTTATCTCGATCGGTATCGTTATCCCGATCGGGATCGGTATCGGTATCGGTATCGCGATCGGTATCGCGGTCTCGTTATCGCGATCGGTATCGCGGTCTCGTTATCGCGATCGGTTTCGCGGTATCGGTATCGCGGTCGGTATCGCGATATCGGTATCGCGGTCGGTATCGCGGTATCGGTATCGCGGTCGGTATCGTTATCGGTATCACGATCGGTATCGTTATCGGTACCACGATCGGATCGTTATTGGTATCGCGATCGATATCGCGATCGTTATCGCGATCGGTATCAAGATTGGTATCGCGATCGGTATCGCGAGCGGTATCGCGGTCGTTATCGCGATCGGTATCGCGATCGCTATCATTATCGGTATCGCGATCGTTATCGTTGTCGGTATCACGTTCGCGATCGTTATCGCGATCGCAATCGCTATCGTTATCGGTATCGCGATCGCGATCGTTTTCGTTATTGCGATCGCGATCGTTAGTCGTTATTGCGATCGCGATCGCCACCCAGGTGTTTTTTGTATGTTATCGGTTACCAACGATCGGATCGTTATCGGTATCGCGACGTAGTTTATCGCGATTCGATATCAAGTTTGGTATCGCGATCTGTTCGCGAGTCGTTCGTATTGCGGTCTGTTCGTGATCGGTATCGCGATCGCTAGTCTTATCGTATCGGCGATAATCGTATCATTTTCCGGTTTATCCGCGATCGCTATCGTTTATCGGTTACCGCGATCGCAATCGTTATCACGGTTTCGCGATCGCTATCCTTATCAGTATCACGATCGCTATGTTATCGTTATCGCGATCGCTATCATTATCGCTTATCGCGATCGGTTATCGTATTCGAGATCGCGTTTCGTTATTCGCGATAGGCGGTTCGTAAACTTTATCGCGTGTGATATCGTTATCGCGATCATGGTATCGGTTTTTATCGCGAATCAGGGTTCGGTTATCGGTATCTGCGGATGATTCGTTTATCGGTATCGCGATCGGATCGTAATCTGTATCGCGATCGTTATCGCGATCGATATCAAGATTGGTATCGCGATCGGTATCGCGATCGATCGGTATGGCGGTCGGTATCGCGATCGGTATCGCGATCGGGATCGCGATATCGTGATCGCTATCATTATCGGTATCGCGATCGGAATCATTTTCGGTATCGCGATCGCTATCGTTATCTGTCTATAGCGTCGCTTTCGTTATTCGGTATATCGCGATCGCTATCCTTATCGGTATCACGATCGCTATCGTTATCGTTATCGCGATCGCTATCATTATCGCTATCGCTATCGGTATCGTTATCGGTATCGCTATCGGTATCGTTATCGCTATCGCTATCGGTATCGTTATCGGTATCGTGATCGGTATCGTTATCGGTATCGCGATCGTTATCGTATCGAGATCGCGATCGCGATCGTTATCCGTTATCGCTGTGATCGCGTGCGGTATCGGGGTGGTCGTGACTCGCGATCGGTATCGCGGTCTCGTTATCACGATCGGTATCGCGGTCGGTATCGCGATATCGGTATCGCGGTCGGTATCGCGGTATCGGTATCGCGATCGGTATCGTTATCGCGATCGCAATTGGTATCGTTATCGCGATCGCAATCGGTATCGTTATCGCGATCGCACAATAGGTTATCGTTATACGCGGATCGCATATCGGTTTCGTTATCTCGATCGGGTATCGTTATCGCGATCGGTGGTCGGGTTTATCGGTATCGCGATCGGTACTCGCGGTCTCGGTTTTCGCGATCGGTATCGCGATTATTGGTTTATCGCGGTCATTTGAAGGTTATCGCGATATCGGTATCGCGGGTCGGTATCGTTATCGCTATCAGCTATCGTTATCGATATCGCTATCGGTATCGTTTCGGTAGCGCATCGGTTTCGGTTATTGGTATCGCCGATTTCGGTATCGTTATCGGGCATCGCGATCGTATCGCAGATAGCATGATCGTTAACGTTAACGTTATCGTTAACGTTATCGGTATAGCGATCGGTATCGGTATCGCGATCGGTATTGTTATCGTTAGCGTTATCGGTATCGCGATCGGTATCGCGATCGGGATCGCGATCGGGTCGCTGATCGGTTTGGCGAACGGGTTCTTCATTCTGATATCGCGATCGGTTTCACGATACGGTATCTGATCGCGATCGTTAATCGGTATCGTTTTCGTATCGCGATCGGTTATCGTTTCGTACCACGATCGGATCGTTATCGGGCTATCGCTATCGGGATCTCATGCGATAACGCGATCGGTTATAGGACGCGTTCGTGATCGCCGACTCGGTATCTCGATCGGCTATCTGCGATCGTTATTCGCGACCGGTATCGCGATCGCGGATCGCGTTCAGGTCATCGTTTATCGGTTTCGTATCGGTTCCACAGATCGGATCTGTTATGTATTCGCGATCGATATCGCGATAGGCTTATTCGCGATCAGGTATCAAGATTTGGTATCGCGATCGGTATCTTGTTCGGTTATCCTTGCGGTCGTTTATCGCGTTCGGTATCGCGATCGCTATCATTATCGGTATCGCGATCGTTATCGTTGTCGGTATCACGTTCGCGATCGTTATCGCGATCGCAATCGCTATCGTTATCGGTATCGCGATCGCGATCGTTTTCGTTATTGCGATCGCGATCGTTATCGTTATTGCGATCGCGATCGGTATCGTTATCGTGGGTACCACGATCGGATCGTTATCGGTATCGCGATCGTTATCGCGATCGATATCAAGATTGGTATCGCGATCGGATATCCGCGATCGGATTCGGTAATTGCGGGTCGGTTATCGTGATCCGGTACGCGATTCGGGATCGCGATATCGCGATCGCTATCATTATCGGTATCGCGTATCGGTTTATTCGCGATCGCTATCGTTATCGTATCGCTGATCGCAATTCGTTATCGGTATCGCGATCGCTATCCTTATCGGTATCACGATCGCTATCGTTATCGTTATCGCGATCAGCCTATCTTTATCGCTATCGCTATCGGTATCGTTATCGTTATCGCTTTCGAGTATCGCTATCCGGTATCGTTATCGGTATCGTGATCGGTATCGTTATCGGTATCGCGATCGTTATCGTATCGAGATCGCGATCGCGATCGTTATCGCGATCGCGATCGTCTAGCGGTTATCGCGATCGGTTTTCTGTATCGCTGATCGGTTATCGGGGTCGTATTTATCACTTGCGGGGATCGGGTATCGCCCTAGGTCTCGTTATCACGATCGGTATCGCGGTCGGTATCGCGATATCGGTATCGCGGTATCGGTATCGCGGTCGGTATCGCGGTATCAGTATCGCGGTCGGTATCCGCGCGTTATCGTTTTATCGCGTCAGGTTCGCCATCGGTATCGCGATCGCAATCGGTATCGTTATCGCTATCGCAATCGGTATCGTTATCGCGATCGCAATCGGTATCGTTATCGCGATCGCAATCGGTACGTCTTCTCGATCGTTGTTATTAGTTATCGCGATCGGGATCGTATCGGTATCGGTTTATCGCGATCGGTATCGCGGTCTCGTTATCACGATCGGTTTCGCGGTATCGGTATCGGTATCGCGGTCGGTATCGCGGTATCGGTATCGGTATCGGTATCGGTATCGCGGTCGGTATCGCGGTATCGGTATCGCGAGGTCTCGGGATAGCTGGTTTGATATGGGCCGTCGGTTTAACGGGTATCGGTATCGCAGGCATTCGGTATCACGGTCAGTATAGCCGCTTCGGTATCGCGGTCGGTATCCGCGTTCGGTATCGCGATCGGCTATCGCGGTATCGGTATTCGCGGCATCGGTATCGCGTATCCGGTGATCGAGGGCGGAATTATTTATTTTTAAAAGTTAATTGCTCGATATCCGTTTGTTTACCATCACTGGTCGGTATCGAAAGAGTCGTTATTGCGCTCGGTATCTTTATAGCGATTCGCGATCGTATCGTTTTATAGCGATCGATATCGTTTATAGGTATTCGTTTATAGTATATCAGCGATCGGTTAATCACGGATCCGGTATCGCGATCGCGATCGTAATTATCGGTTATAGTTATCGGTATCGCGGATCGGGCTATCGTTTCGGTACCACGATTTGGATCGGTTTTCGGTATCGCTATCGGGATCTCAATCGATATCGCGATCGGTTTTCGGGATCGCGATCGGTATCGCGATCGGTATCGCGGTCGGTATCACGATCGGTATCGCGATCGCGATCGCGTCGCGCTATCGTTTATCTGGTATCGCTTATCGGGTATAGCCGATCGGTCATCATATATCTGTACCACTGATCGGATCGTTTATCGGCTATCGCGGATCGTTATCGCGATCGGTATCATAGATTGGTATCTGGATCGGTTTTCTTCTATTACTATTCGCTTGACCGCGATTTCGTCGTATCGCGGTCGTTATTCATGCGATCTGGTATCGCGATCGTCGATCGCGATATCGCGATGGCTTCATTATCGTATCGCGATCGTTATCTTTGTCGTTTTCACGATCGCAGTCGTTATCGCTTTCGTTTATTCGGTATCGCGGTTCGCGATCGTTTTCGTTATTGCGATCGCGATCATTATCGTTATTGCGATCGCGATCGGTATCGTTATCGGTATCGCGATCGGTATCGTTATCGGTACCACGATCGGATCGTTATCGGTATCGCGATCGTTATCGCGATCGATATCAAGATTGGTATCGCGATCGGTATCGCGATCGATCGGTATTGCGGTCGGTATCGCGATCGGGATCGCGATATCGCGATCGCTATCATTATCGGTATCGCGATCGGTATCATTTTTGGTATCGCGATCGCTATCGTTATCGGTATCGCGATCGCTATCGTTATCGGTATCGCGATCGCTATCCTTATCGGTATCACGATCGCTTTCGTATATCGTTATCTCGATCGCTATCATGATCGCTATCGCTAACTGGTATCGTTATTCGGATTTATCGATTATTCGGTATCGTTATCGCTATCGCTATCGTTATCGATATCGTGATCGGTATCGTTATCGGTATCGCGATCGTTATCGTATCGAGATCGGGATCGATCCTATCCGCGTCCGGTTTTTGGGAATTGTGATCGCGATCGGTATCGTTACGGGATACGCGTTCGTTTTCGCGATCGCGATCGTTTTCAGTTAACGTTAGTTATCGTTATCGGTATAGCGTTCGGTTTCGGGATTTTCGCGACGGTTTTGTTTGCGGGAGCGGTTTTCGGGGTTCGAGCATCGGGTGTTTGGGATTGGCATAGGTGTGTTGTAAAATGTGTCGGCTTTTTGGGTAGTCTTTTTGTTGTTAGGGCCAATTACGCGCTGTATTTGAGATGTATTTTGTGTTTAGGTGTACTTATACAATACTTTATTTTATTAACCTATAATTATCTACTCTAAGATATTAATACAAATTTCTTATCATTTAGATACGACTTTAATCTGCGATCGGGGATCGCGATCGGGATCCGCGATCGTTTATGGGATCGGCGACTCTCAATCGTTATCCAGCGATCCGGCTATCATCGATCGGTATCTTGATCGTGAATCGTATTCTATCCGGTATCGTTTATCGGTCTTATCGCGATCGGTATCGTTATCGGTACCACGATCGGATCGTTATCGGTATCGCTATCGGGATCTCAATCGATATCGCGATCGGTATCGGGATCGCGATCGTATCGCGCATCGGCTTATCACGATCGGTAATCTGCAAGATAGTTATCGCGACCGTATCGCGATCTCCCGATTCGCGATCGTATCGTTATCGGTTATCGTTATCGGTACCACGATCGGATCGTTATTGGTATCGCGATCGATATCGCGATCGTTATCGCGATCGGTATCAAGATTGATATCGCAGATCGGGATCTTGATCGGTATCGCGGTCGTTTATCTTGCGATCGGTATCGCGATCGGTGGATCGCGATAATCGCGATCGCTTTTATAATTTTTAAAGCGTATCGCGATCGTTATCGTTGTCGGTATCACGTTCGCGATCGTTATCGCGATCGCAATCGCTATCGTTATCGGTATCGCGATCGCGATCGTTTTCGTTATTGCGATCGCGATCGTTATCGTTATTGCGATCGCGATCGGTATCGTTATCGGTACCACGATCGGATCGTTATCGGTATCGCGATCGTTATCGCGATCGATATCAAGATTGGTATCGCGATCAGTATCGCGATCGATCGGTATTGCGGTCGGTATCGTGATCGGTATCGCGATCGGGATCGCGATATCGCGATCGCTATCATTATCGGTATCGCGATCGGTATCGCGATCGCTATCGTTATCGGTATCGCGATCGCAATCTGTTTCGCTAGGTATCGCTGATCGCTTATCCTTTTTCGTTATCACGTCGCTATCATTATCGTTCCCCACCAACCAACCCCCCACCATTATCGCGATCGCTATCATTATCGCTATCGCTATCGGTATCGTTATCGGTATCGCTATCGGTATCGCTATCGGTATCGTTATCGGTATCGTGATCGGTATCGTTATCGGTATCGCGATCGGTATAACACCCCCCAGATATCGAAATCATCTGAAAACAAAAGACAAAAAAACAAAAGGGGCCGTGACTGCTTACGTATTTTATCTTTTTTTCTTTTTATTTTTATTTCCTCTTTTTTATTTTTATAACACTTTTGTTTCTCTTTTTTTTTATATGCTTCTAATCGAGATCGCGATCGCCGATCGTTAGTCGCGATCGCGATCGTTACGTTATCGCGATCGTTATCGTTATCGCGATCGGTATCGGGGTCGTTATCGCGATCGGTATCGCGTGGTCTCGTTATACGATCGGTTATCATGCGGTCTGGTATCGCCGATATCGGATATCGCTGGTGGTATCGGTATCGTGGTCGGTATCGCGGTATCGGTATCTGATGGTCGGTATCGCCGGTTCGGTATCGCGATTCGGTATCGCCATGGTATCGCTGATCGCAATCGGTAAGCGTTATCGCGATCGCATCGGTTAATCGTTATCGGATGCAATCGGTATCGTTTCGCGATTCGCAATTCGGTATCGATTTCTGATCTGGTTTCGTGTATCGCGATCGGGTTCGGTTTTCGGTATCGGTATCGGTACTCGCGATCGGTCTCGCGATCTTGATTTCCTCGATCGGTTTCGCGTTTGGTATCGGGTATGGTATCGCGGTCAGGTATCGCTGGTATCGTATCGGGATCGGTTTATAGGTTATCGCTGGTCGGTTGGTATCAGCAGGTATCGTATCGCTGTGGTCGGTTTCGCTGGTTATCGATATCGCCGGTCGGTTTCACGTATCGGTATCGCGGGCATCGGTATCTACGGTCGGTATGCGCTTCGGTTATCGCGGTCGGATTTCGCGATCTGGTTATCGCGAGATCGGTATCGTTGTATCGGTATTTTATCGCGGCATCGGTATCTGGCGGTATCGGTATCGCGGTGGTATCATCGGTCGTATCGCAGTCGGTATTGACGATCGGTTGTTATCGTTAATTAGCTGATCGCGCATCGGTATACGTTATAGCGATCGATATCGTTATTTAGGTATCGTTTAATAGATATCGCGATCGGTATCACAGATCGGGATCGCTGATCGCGTTCGTTATCGGTATCGATTTTCGGTCATCCGCGATCGGTATCGTTATCGGTTCCTCGCATCGGGATCGTTATCGTATCGCTATCGGGATTCTCAATCGATATCGCGATCTGGTATCGGTGATGCGATGGTATCCGATCGGGTATCGCGTTCGGTATCACGATCGGTATCGCAGATCTGCTGATCGCGATCGGTTTCGTTATCGGTTTCGTTATCGGTTATTATCGCGATCAGGTAATCGTTATCGGTGCCACGATCGGACTCCGTTTCATCGGTTCCCGCGATCGTTATCGCGATCGGTATCATAGATTATGGTTTAGTATCGCGATCAGGTATCGCAGCGCGATTCGTTAGGTATCGCGGGTCGTCTTATCGCGATCGGTATCGCGTTCGGGATCCGCCGGATATCGCGAGCGCTTCTTTCATTATAGGTTATCGCGATCGTTATCGTTGTCGGTATCACGATCGCGATCGTTATCGCTATCGTTATCGGTATCGCGATCGCGATCGTTTTCGTTATTGCGATCGCGATCATTATCGTTATTGCGATCGCGATCGGTATCGTTATCGGTATCGCGATCGGTATCGTTATCGGTACCACGATCGGATCGTTATCGGTATCGCGATCGTTATCGCGATCGATATCAAGTTTTGGTTATCGCGATCGGTTATCCTGCACTCGTCAGTAATGCGGTCGGTATCGCGATCGGATCTCGATATCCGCGATCGCTAATCATTTTCGGTATCGCAGTGATCGGTATCATTTTTGGTATCGCGATCGATGATAGGCTATCGGTTTTTTCGCGATCCGCTATCGTTATCGGTATCGCGATCGCGTATCCTTATCTGGTATCTCGATCGCTATCGTTATCGTATCGCGATCGCTATCATTATCGCTTATCGCTATCGTATCGTTATCGTATCGCTTATCGGTATCGTTTATCGCTATCGCTATTCCGTTATCGATATCGTTGAATCGGTATCGTTATTCGGTATCGCGATCGTGATCGTATCGTGATCGGGATCGATATCGCGTTCGGTATTGGCATATTGATCTGCGATTCGGTATCGGTTATGCGATCAGTAATGTTATCGTTAGCGTTATCGGTGTTATCGCGTTCGTGGTAACGCGATCGGATCGCGATCGGTATCGCGATGGGATCTCTATCGGTATCGCGGATGAGGGATTCTCAATCGTTTTCGCGATCGATTATATCGCGATCAGTATCACGATCGGTTTATATCGCTCGATCGCGATCGTTTTAGGTATATCGCGATCGTTATCGGTATCGTTATCGGTATCGTTATCGGTACCACGATCGGATCGTTATCGGTATCGCTATCGGGATCTCAATCGATATCGCGATCGGTATCGGGATCGCGATCGTGATCGCGATCGGTATCACGATCGGTATCGCGATCGTTATCGCGATCGGTCTCTAGAGTGGTCTCGAGATCGGTATCGCGATCGGTATCGCGATCGGTATCGCGATCGTTATCGCGATCGGTATCAAGATTGGTATCGCGATCGGTATCGCGATCGGTATCGCGATCGCGATCGATCGGTATCGCGGTCGTTATCGCGATCGGTATCGCGATCGCTATCATTATCGGTATCGCGATCGTTATCGTTGTCGGTATCACGATCGCGATCGTTATCGCAATCGCTATCGTTATCGGTATCGCGATCGCGATCGTTTTCGTTAATGCGATCGCGATCGTTATCGTTATTGCGATCGCGATCGTTATCGTTATCGTTATCGCGATCGATATCAAGATTGGTATCGCGATCAGTATCGCGATCGATCGGTATTGCGGTCGGTATCGCGATCGGTATCGCGATCGGGATCGCGATATCGCGATCGCTATCATTATCGGTATCGCGATCGGTATCATTTTCGGTATCGCGATCGCTATCGTTATCGGTATCGCGATCGCTATCGTTATCGGTACCACGATCGGATCGTTATCGGTATCGCGATCGTTATCGCGATCGATATCAAGATTGGTATCGCGATCGGTATCGCGATCGATCGGTATCGTTATCGGTATCGTGATCGGTATCGTTATCGGTATCGCGATCGTTATCGTATCGAGATCGCGATCGCGATCGTTATCGCGATCGCGATCGTTAACGTTATCGCGATCGGTATCGTTATCGCGATCGGTATCGGTATCGCGATCGGTATCGCGATCGAGATCGGTATCGGTATCGCGATCGGTATCGGGGTCGTTATCGCGATCGGTATCGCGGTCTTATTATCACGATCGGTATCGCGGTCGGTATCGCGATATCGGTATCGCGGTATCGGTATCGCGGTCGGTATCGCGGTATCGGTATCGCGATCGGTATCGCCATCGGTATCGCGATCGCAATCGGTATCGTTATCGCGATCGCAATCGGTATCGTTATCTCGATCGGTATCGTTATCGCGATCGGGATCGGTATCGGTATCGGTATCGCGATCGGTATCGCGGTCTCGTTATCGCGATCGGTTTCGCGGTATCGGTATCGCGGTATCGGTATCGGTATCGCGGTCGGTATCGCGGTATCGGTATCGGTATCGGTATTGCGGTCGGTATCTACTCTCGATCCGGTTTCGTTATCGCGATCGGGATCGGTATCGGTATCGGTATCGCGATCGGTATCGCGGTCTCGTTATCGCGATCGGTATCGCGGGATCGGTATAGCGGTATTCGTATCGGTATCGCGGTCAGGCTATCTCGACTGTATCGGTATCGGTATCGGTTTTGCGGTCGGTATCGCGGTTTCCGGGTATCGCTGTTCGGTATCGCATTCGGTAGCGCTGTTTCGTATCGCGGTCGGTATCACGGTATCGGTATCGCGGCATCGGTATCACAGTATCGGTATCGCGTTATCGTTATCGCGATCGCGATCGTTATCGGTATCGGTATCACGATCGGTATCGTGATCGCGATCGTTATCGGCATCGCGATCGCGATTGTTATCGGCATCTCGGGGGAATAAATTCGGTTTTTATCGCGATCGGCTTCCGTGATCGCGATCTGGTATCGGCTTCGCCGACGCCGATGTTATCGGCATCACGATCGGTATCGTTATCGCGATCGTTATCGCTATCGTTATCGCGATCGTTATCGTTATCGTTATCGCGATCGCGATCGCTATCGTTATCAGTATCGCGATCGCTTCGCGATCGGTATCGCGGTCGGGATCGCGATCGGTATCGCGGTCGGGATCGCGATCGGTATCGCGGTCGGGATCGCGATCGGTATCGCGGTCGGGATCGCGATCGGTATCGCGGTCGGGATCGCGATCGGTATCCTTATCGGTATCGGTATCGGTATCGCGATCGCGATCGTTATTTGTATCGCGGTCGCGATCGGCATCGTTATCGGTATAGCGATCGGTATCGTTATCGGTATCGCGATCGGTATCGTTATCGGTATGGTTATCGGTATCGCGATCGGTATCGTTATCGGTATCGCGATCGGTAACGTTATCGGTATCGCGATCGGTATCGTTATCGGTATCGCGATCGGTATCGTTATCGGTATCGCGATCGCTATCGTTATCGGTATCGCAATCGCTATCGTTATCGTTATCGCGATCGCTATCGTTATCGCTATCGCTATCGGTATCGTTATCGGTATCGCGATCGGTATCGTTATCGGTATCGTTATCGGTATCGCGATCTGTATCGTTATCGGTATCGCGATCGGTATCGTATCGAGATCGCGATCTTATCGCTTTCGGTATCGCGATCGTGATTAGTTTCGGCATCGCGATCGTTATCGGCATCGCGATCGGTATCGTTATCGCGATCGCGATCGGTATCGTTATCGCGATCCGTATCGCGATCCGTATCGCGATCGGTATCGCGATCGGTATCGCGATCGTTATCGCGATCGTTATCGCGATCGTTATCGTTATCAGTATCGCGATCGCTATCTTTATCGGTATCCAGATCGCGTTCGTTATCGTTATCGCGATCGCGATCGTTATCGCGATCAGTATCGTTATCGCGATCGCGATCGGTATCTCGATCGGGATCGCGATCGGTAGCGCGATCATGATCGCGATCGGATGGGTATCGCGATCGGTATCGCGATCGTGATCGTGATCGCGATCGGTATCGCGATCGGTATCGCGATCGGTATCACGATCGTGATCGCGATCGGTATTGTTATCGCGATCGCGATCGGTATCGTTATCGCGATCGCGATCGTTATCGCGATCGGTATCATTATCGCGATCGCGATCGGTATCATTATCGCGATCGCGATCGGTATCGCGATCGGTATCGCAATCGCGATCGCGATCGGTATCGGTATCGGGATCGGGATCGCGATGTCGGGGTCGGTATAGCGATCGGTATCGGTATCGGGATCAGTATAGCGATCGGTATCGGTATCGGGATCGGTATAGCGATCGGTATCGCGATCGGGATCGCGATATCGCGATCGCGATCGGTATCGCGATCGCTATCATTATCGGTATCGCGATCGTTATCGTTATCGGTATCGCGATCACGATCGCGATCCTTATCTTTATCGCGAACGCGATCGGTATAGTTAACGCGATCGCGATCGGTATCGCGATCGTGATCGCGTATCGCTATCGTTATCACTATCGCTATGGGTATCGTTATCGGTATCACGATCGGTATCGTTATCGGTATCGAGATCGGTATCGTATCGAAATCGCGATCTTATCGCGATCGCGATCGTTATCGCGATCGTTAACGTTATCGCGATCGTGATCGTTATAGTTATCGCGATCGCGATCGTTATCGTTATCGCGATCGCGATCGGTATCGTTATCGCGATCGGTATCGCGATCAGTATCGCGATCGTTATCGCGATCGGTATCGTTATCGGTATCGCGATCGCGATCGCTAACATTATCATTATCGCGATCGCGATCGTTATCATTATCGCGATCGCTATCTTTATCGGTATCGCGATCGGTATCGTTATCGGTATCGCGATCGGTATCGTTATCGGTATCGCGATCGGATCGTTATCTGTATCGCGATCGATCGGTCAGGATCGCGGTCGGGATCGCGGTCGGTATCGCGGTCGGTATCGCGATCGGGATCGCGGTCGGGATCGCGGTCGGGATCGCGGTCGGGATCGCGGTCGGGATCGCGGTCGGGGATAGTCCGGCTCGTATCGTAGACGGGATCCGTGATCTGGTTCGCGTTCCGGGATCCGCGGTCGGTATGCGGTCGGTATCCGGGTCGATATCGCGGTCAGTAAGCATGTCGGTACCTTATCGGTATTCACGATCGGTATCGGTTATAGCGATCAGCGATCGGTTTCGTTATCGCGGTCGACTATCTGGTATCGTTATACGCGGTCGTTTTCGAGATCGGTATCGGCGATCGGGATTCGCGCGATATCGCGACTCGCTATCATTTTTCGGGTTTCACGATCGCGTTCGTTTATCGTTTTCGGTATCGCGGTCTGTATCGTTATCGCTATCGGTATCGGTATCGAGATCCACGATCGTTTTAGTTATTGCGATTCGCGATCGTTATCGTTTTTGGCGATCGCGATCGGTATCGTTATCGGTATCGCGATCGGTATCGTTATCGGTACCACGATCGGATCGTTATCGGTATCGCGATCGTTATCGCGATCGATATCAAGATTGGTATCGCGATCGGTATCGCGATCGATCGGTATTGCGGTCGGTATCGCGATCGGTATCGCGATCGCTATCATTATCGGTATCGCGATCGGTATCATTTTCGGTATCGCGATCGCTATCGTTATCGGTATCGCGATCGCTATCGTTATCGGTATCGCGATCGCTATCCTTATCGGTATCACGATCGCTATCGTTATCGTTATCGCGATCGCTATCATTATCGCTATCGCTATCGGTATCGTTATCGGTATCGCTATCGGTATCGTTATCGCTATCGCTATCGGTATCGTTATCGGTATCGTGATCGGTATCGTTATCGGTATCGCGATCGTTATCGTATCGAGATCGCGATCGTTATCGCGATCGCGATCGTTAACGTTATCGCGATCGGTATCGTTATCGCGATCGGTATCGGTATCGCGATCGAGATCGGTATCGGTATCGCGATCGGTATCGGGGTCGTTATCGCGATCGGTATCGCGGTCTCGTTAATCACCGATCGGCTATCGCCGGTCGGTATCGCGATATCGGTTATCGCGATCTACGGTTATCGCGTTTCGGTATCGCGCGGTCGGTATCGCGGTTTCGTCTAGAACGCGGTTCAAGTTATCGCGATCGGTATCGTTATCGCGATCGCTATCGGTATCGTTATCGCGATCGCAATCGGTATCGTTATCGCGATCGCGATCGGTATCGTTATCGCGATCGCAATCGGTATCGTTATCGCGATCAATCGGTTATGTAATCTCGATGGTTTAGTTATCGCGATCGGGATTCGGTATCGGTATCGGTATCGCGATCGGTATCACAGGATCTTTTTATAGCGATCGGTTTCGCGGGGGGGGGATATCGGTATCGCGGTCATGGTAATCGCCGTATTATCTGGTTTCGCGGTATCGGTATCGCGGTCGGTATCGTTATCGCTATCGCTATCGTTATCGCTATCGCTATCGGTATCGTTATCGGTATCGCTATCGGTATCGTTATTGGTATCGCGATCGGTATCGTTATCGGGATCGCGATTACGATCGTTAACGTTAACGGTATCGTTATCGCGATCGAGATCGGTATCGCGATCGATATCGCGATCGGTATCGGTATAGCGATCGGTATCGGTATCGCGATCGGTATCGCGATCGGTATTATTATCGTTAGCGTTATCGGTATCGCGATCGGTATCGCGATCGGGATCTGCGTTCGGTATCGCGATCGGGTTCGCGATCCGGTATCGCAGATCGCGGATCTCGATCGGGTATCGCGATCAGGACTCAAATCAGATATCAGCGATCGGGATCGGATTGTATCACGTAGGTATCTTGATCGGCCCAGATCTTTTATCGGTTATCATTCTCCGGTATAGGATCCGGTAATCAGTTATCGGCTACCCCACGATCAGGAATCTCGTTTATCTTTATCGCTTTTCGGATCTCAATCGATATCGCGATCGGTATTATTATTGGGGATCTGCGCTCGTGATCGGGTTTCACGATTCGGGTTTCGCCGATCGTTTCGCGACCGATATCGCGATCGCGATCGGTATCGTTATCGGTATCGTTATCGGTATCGCGATCGGTATCGTTATCGGTACCACGATCGGATCGTTATTGGTATCGCGATCGGTATCAAGATCGTTATCGCGATCGGTAGATTGGTATCGCGATCGGTATCGCGATCAGTATCGCGATCGCGATCGATCGGTATCGCGGTCGTTATCGTGATCGGTATCGCGATCGGGATCGCGATTGCACGCGATCGCTATCATTATCGGTATCGCGATCGTTATCGTTGTCGGTATCACGATCGCGATCGTTATCGCGATCGCAATCGCTATCGTTATCGGTATCGCGATCGCGATCGTTTTCGTTATTGCGATCGCGATCGTTATCGTTATTGCGATCGCGATCGGTATCGTTATCGGTATCGCGATCGGTATCGTTATCGGTACCACGATCGGATCGTTATCGGTATCGCGATCGTTATCGCGATCGATATCAAGATTGGTATCGCGATCGGTATCGCGATCGATCGGTATTGCGGTCGGTATCGCGATCGGTATCGCGATCGGGATCGCGATATCGCGATCGCTATCATTATCGGTATCGCGATCGGTATCATTTTCGGTATCGCGATCGCTATCGTTATCGATAGAGATAGAGTAGGTTGGGGGGTATTTTCTTCATCTTTTTTTTTTTCTTCGCTGTGGAATAAACCCCCCCCCCCCCTCCAGTATACCGGATCGCTATCGTTATCGTTATCGCGATCGCTATCATTATCGCTATCGCTATCGGTATCGTTATCGGTATCGCTATCGGTATCGTTACTTCGGTAGCTGCTATCGGTATAGTATCGGGGGGTGTATCGTGATCGGTATCGTTATCGGTATCGCTATCGGTATCGTTATCGGTATCGCATTCGGTATCGGTATCGTGATCGGTATCGTTATCGGTATCGCGATCAGTATCGCGATCGTTATCGCGATCGGTATCGTTATCGGTATCGCGATCGCGATCGCTAACATTATCATTATCGCGATCGCGATCGTTATCATTATCGCGATAGCGATCGTTATCATTATCGCGATCGCTATCTTTATCGGTATCGTGATCGCGATAGCGATCGCTATCTTTATCGGTATCATAATCGCGATCGGTATCGCGATCGGTATCGCGATCGGTATCGTTATCGGTATCGCGATCGGTATCGTTATCGGTATCGCGATCGGATCGTTATCTGTATCGCGATCGATCGGTCGGGATCGCGGTCGGGATCGCGGTCGGTATCGCGGTCGGGATCGCGGTCGGGATCGCGGTCGGGATCGCCGTCGGTATCGTAGACGGGATCGTGATCGGTATCGCGTTCGGGATCGCGGTCGGTATCGCGGTCGATATCGCGGTCAGTATCGCGGTCGGTATCCTTATCGGTATCACGATCGGTATCGTTATAGCGATCGCGATCGGTATCGTTATCGCGGTCGCGATCGGTATCGTTATCGCGGTCGTTATCGCGATCGGTATCGCGATCGGGATC
The DNA here is from genome assembly GCA_026074375.1 of Tanacetum coccineum. Classification (NCBI taxonomy): domain Eukaryota; kingdom Viridiplantae; phylum Streptophyta; class Magnoliopsida; order Asterales; family Asteraceae; genus Tanacetum; species Tanacetum coccineum. The sequence continues at coordinate 16,876 of BQNB010104033.1, forward strand.
GCGATATCGCGATCGCTATCATTATCGGTATCACGATCGCGATCGTTATCGTTATCGGTATCACGATCGCGATCGTTATCGCTATCGTTATCGGTATCGCGATCACGATCGTTTTCGTTATTGCGATCGCGATCGTTATCGTTATTGCGATCGCGATCGGTATCGTTATCGGTATCGCGATCGGTATCGTTATCGGTACCACGATCGGATCGTTATCGGTATCGCGATCGTTATCGCGATCGATATCAAGATTGGTATCGCGATCGGTATCGCGATCGATCGGTATTGCGGTCGGTATCGCGATCGGTATCGCGATCGCTATCATTATCGGTATCGCGATCGGTATCATTTTCGGTATCGCGATAGTCTTATCGCCAGTTATCAGTATACGCGATCGCTTTCGTTATCGGTTCGCGATCCGCTATCCTTATCGGTTATCACGATCGCTATGTTATCGTTTTCGCGAACGTATCATTATCGCTATCGCTTCGGTATCGTTATACGGTTTCGCTATACGGTATGTTATCGCTATCGCTTTCGGTATTTCATGTATCGGTATCGTGATCGGTATCGTTATCGGTATCGCGATCGTTATCGTATCGAGATCGCGATCGCGATCGTTAACGTTATCGCGATCGGTATCGTTATCGCGATCGGTATCGGTATCGCGATCGAGATCGGTATCGGTATCGCGATCGGTATCGGGGTCGTTATCGCGATCGGTATCGCGGTCTCGTTATCACGATCGGTATCGCGGTCGGTATCGCGATATCGGTATCGCGGTATCGGTATCGCGGTCGGTATCGCGGTATCGGTATCGCGGTATCGGTATCGCGATCGGTATCGTTATCGCGATCGCAATCGGTATCGTTATCGCGATCGCAATCGGTATCGTTATCGCGATCGCAATCGGTATCGTTATCGCGATCGCAATCGGTATCGTTATCGCGATCGCAATCGGTATCGTTATCTCGATCGGTATCGTTATCGCGATCGGGATCGGTATCGGTATCGGTATCGCGATCGGTATCGCGGTCTCGTTATCGCGATCGGTTTCGCGGTATCGGTATCGCGGTCGGTATCGCGATATCGGTATCGCGGTATCGGTATCGCGGTCGGTATCGTTATCGCTATCGCTATCGTTATCGCTATCGCTATCGGTATCGTTATCGGTATCGCTATCGGTATCGTTATTGGTATCGCGATCGGTATCGTTATCGGGATCGCGATTACGATCGTTAACGTTAACGTTAACGGTATCGTTATCGCGATCGAGATCGGTATCGCGATCGATATCGCGATCGGTATCGGTATAGCGATCGGTATCGGTATCGCGATCGGTATCGCGATCGGTATTGTTATCGTTAGCGTTATCGGTATCGCGATCGGTATCGCGATCGGGATCGCGATCGGTATCGCGATCGGGATCGCGATCGGTATCGCGATCGGGATCTCGATCGGTATCGCGATCGGGATCTCAATCGATATCGCGATCGGGATCGCGATCGGTATCACGATCGGTATCTTGATCGCGATCGTTATCGGTATCATTATCGGTATCGCGATCGGTATCGTTATCGGTACCACGATCGGATCGTTATCGGTATCGCTATCGGGATCTCAATCGATATCGCGATCGGTATCGGGATCGCGATCGTGATCGCGATCGGTATCACGATCGGTATCGCGATCGTTATCGCGACCGATATCGCGATCGCGATCGCGATCGGTATCGTTATCGGTATCGTTATCGGTATCGCGATCGGTATCGTTATCGGTACCACGATCGGTGATAGTTAGTGTATCCGATCGGTATCGCGATAGTATCTGCGTTCGGTATCATAGATTGGTATCGCGATCGTATCGAGACTGTTATGCGATCGCGGAACGTCGGTATCGCAGGTAGTTGCGCGGTCGGTATCGCGATCGGGGATCGCGATATCGCGATCGCTATCATTATCGGTATCGCGATCGTTATCGTTGTCGTTATTGCGATCGCGATCGGTATCGTTATCGGTATCGCGATCGGTATCGTTATTGCGATCGCGATCGGTATCGTTATCGGTATCGCGATCGGTATCGTTATCGGTACCACGATCGGATCGTTATCGGTATCGCGATCGTTATCGCGATCGATATCAAGATTGGTATCGCGATCGGTATCGCGATCGATCGGTATCGCGGTCGGTATCGCGATCGGTATCGCGATCGGTATCGCGATCGGGATCGCGATATCGCGATCGCTATCATTATCGGTATCGCGATCGCTATCGTTATCGGTATCGCGATCGCTATCCTTATCGGTATCACGATCGCTATCGTTATCGTTATCGCGATCGCTATCGTTATCGCTATCGCTATCGGTATCGTTATCGGTATCGCTATCGGTATCGTTATCGGTATCGTGATCGGTATCGTTATCGGTATCGCGATCGTTATCGTATCGAGATCGCGATCGTTATCGCGATCGCGATCGTTATCGTTATCGCGATCGGTATCGGTATCGCGATCGGTATCGCGATCGAGATCGGTATCGGTATCGCGATCGGTATCGGGGTCGTTATCGCGATCGGTATCGCGGTCTCGTTATCACGATCGGTATCGCGGTCGGTATCGCGATATCGGTATCGCGGTATCGGTATCGCGGTATCGGTATCGCGGTCGGTATCGCGGTATCGGTATCGCGATCGGTATCGCCATCGGTATCGCGATCGCAATCGGTATCGTTATCGCGATCGCAATCGGTATCGTTATCGCGATCGCAATCGGTATCGTTATCGCGATCGCAATCGGTATCGTTATCTCGATCGGTATCGTTATCGCGATCGGGATCGGTATCGGTATCGGTATCGCGATCGGTATCGCGGTCTCGTTATCACGATCGGTTTCGCGGTATCGGTATCGCGGTATCGGTATCGGTATCGCGGTATCGGTATCGGT
>BQNB010104035.1:0-19591 GCA_026074375.1 Tanacetum coccineum
TTGCTTTGTGATCGGATTGTTATGACGTCACGCCCTCGGACACGTATTCCGTCTAGGCCCAGTTTGGGGGTGTGACAATCCACTGGTCCTTGAGCTCCACGTGTCCCATCTATCTGACTTACATATTACGCACCATCTTCAACCATTGGATTAACTTGTAGTGAATTTGAAATGAATTAAAATATATTTGCCTCGCCACATGGCCATTTTCTACTCGTCCATTCCAATAGATAATGCATAGTCACGTGATCTCAAAATGAATTAATTTTTCTCAATGCGCTGCTTACGTCATCAACTCACTTTTAATATAAATTTAGATTTCATCACATCTGATCATGGGTTTTAAATGGGCTTGTGCTTGTTTGGGCTAGCCCGTCCCATTAAATGGGTTACAGGCTGGCTCAATAAGATCTGAAGGCACCGTTAGACTTGTTTTCTCGCGCTTTTTCCATTCTCGTGCTTGGTTTGGTCTGCTTTGCCTTAGTTTTGTCCTTTTTATTGAATATTTGTACCAGCAAGACACAAATCACAAAATACACATATACAATGTATTTTCATGTCATTTTTGCTCATTATTGGTCTTTTTAGCTCGTTTTATTAGGTAAAAGGTATGTGTAATTAAGCACATACCAATAACCTTTGAATCTGTGAGGATTGACCTGTGATCAGATAGATTCAATTTAAGAAGAATATTCTTAACAGGATTTCTAGCTGTAGTATTAAATCTTTCTAACACATATGTATTAGATTCATTGTACTCAACATGTTCTCATTATCGGAACGTCTCAAAGCAGACAACAAGATATGAATGAACCAGCGAGTTACTATCTCACCGATTAAAATAAAAAATTGATTTGAAAATCGATCGACGTGTCACTTGCTAAAGTGTTTTTGTGACACATTGAGAGTTTTAATCATTTCAAAAGTTCATCATCAATCGTCAATTCATAACCTGGAACAAGTTTAATTCAAATGGAATCGCACCATCGTTTCTTTCTAGTTGTCACAAGTTTAATTCATATAGAATAGCACAAGTCACCTACCATGAGCTTGTTTGATGTTGGCTCAAGTAGGATTTCCATCTTCATAATGTTTGAAATCACTCGGATGTTCAGGCAAAATCACAAGGATGATGCGTAGGACTTTTAATATGTTAACTTGTTATTCACATTGTGTGACTTAGCAAGCATAATTTGACAAGTATCCTAATGAGATATATGTATGATCTCTTTTGGCTCTAGACTCAATAGTGCACTTTGTTTTTAGTGATCGGAGGCTGGAGCAGACTTCCACCTTTTCAATGCAACCTTTTTACAATATCAACCAACTCGGAGTGAGAGGTCGACAGGAAAACGCATGGTACTCTTCGTGAGAAATGAAACAAGAGTCTGTGAAAGAACCTTGAGTGCTAGAGGAGGTTTGTGCTTAGCGTCACTGGGTCCATGAAAGTCTTCAAGTCAACAACACCTAGTGTATTCTGAAAGTTAATTTAATTGACCCGGTTTCTACCGTAATGTAATGGATGCTTCATACTTCACCAATTTATCCTTACAATTCATTTTATTTCTTCACCCCTTCCGCACCTTACCAGACTTCATTTACCTAAAAGTTTTAACCTATTAGGTATTTGTACCAGATCTTAGCTCCATCCATCGGATCGGTGCACTATTTCCCGATCCTCGATTTTCTCCTTTGTATCATACGTAAGGACATCTACAATATCTATAAATATCCTTGGTTAGATCCTCCGGTTCTGCTGGATCATTGGATTTTAAATACATACTGAGCCTAACCACCTTATAACTCCATAAATGTTAAGTACATGGTTGGTCTTAGTTTGAGGTTATTCCATTCACAAACCAAAACTAAAATCATTAAAGAGTTCAATCCAAAAGTGCTTCCTTTCTGCCGTTCCTAGGGACCACCCACTCCCGTTCCTTGGTTGTTGGTGTATTGGCTCTTTGGTTTGGTTCCCGAATGCTTCCTCTGCTTTCAGTCAAAATAAAAAAGATTCTCGAGGCACTCTTTCGGGTGGTTTGGTTTATCTTTATTTAGCTATTGAGCAAAAAGAGTTCGCTACCTTTCTGCGTAAATCTTGTTTTCGGGGGGGTTCGTAAGCTGCAAGAAAGGAGAGAGAGGCACTCTTTTTGGAAGTCAGTGCTTGTATTTGGTCGTCCTCCCCCTCAATATTTGAGGGTATATAAGATATTGTTGAGTACAATAATTTGAAAATTTTGAATTTACTAAGAAATTCTTGAAAATTTTGTACTCGAGCACTCCTTATTATCACCATAAAGTCTACACTACATATATACACATTCACAAGATTAATAGGTACGAGGTTTGACCTGAATGATGAGAACACCATATGATAGAATCATATGGTTCTTTGTAACAGCCGTAGGTCTTCCCCGTAGTCTCTCTTAAGAAGTTGTCTAAGCTTCCCCCTAAATCAGCAATCCTTCCTTGAGTAGATTCAAAACTTTTTTGCAAGCCGCATCAAGCAGTCTTAATGTATAAAGCCCAGATATCCGAAGCACACAATTAACCCTTTTAAGAATTTGATACCGCAACACCAAAGTCAATTAAGTCCCGGATGAGCGTATTTCTCTCTTCAGGATATTGATGATATAAATTGCAACACCAAAGTCAACTAAGTCCCGAATGTCACAAGTATTCCTTCTAAGTAGTCGAAATGATAACACCTAAGTCAACTAAGTCTCAAATGTACTCATTTCTTTCTGCAGAATACTGACTAACTTAAGGAATCATCATACCTATGTGTACCTCTTCTATCAAATATATCTACTTCTTTTAAGAATAAGCTTAGAGATTGACCGGTCGGGTAAAACATTAATTGAATCAGAAAGAATTCTTCTTACGTTTTAAATAATTATACTCCCAACACTTCCCCCTGGGGACTCAAATGATGCATATTGACTAATGACGATATGTCTCTTCCACCATGTGATTGAAATAGTGCACCCGAAAGAAACAAAGAAAGGCCTAAAATTTAAAGGTAACTTCAAAAGAAGGCCATGGACTCTATCAAGTATACATCTACTCCTTCCCCCTTGCTGGTTTCAACACCTCGGAATCAGCAAAACCTTGTACGCACACATACTTGAGATTGTGTTTGATTTATATCTAAGCTTAGATCTATCCCGTGAGAATCAACTTCAAGGCATTTAAAAACTAGTTGATTATTTCCAAACAATCCTAAGTCTTTTACAACTATCAGGTGTTGGCAATATTGATCGAATGTCGTTTAAAGCCTATACTCACTAGGTCTCATATTTCAAATAAGTCCCTAAAGTTTGAAACAAATGACATCTAAAGCTCGTGTAGTTAAAATCCATTAACTCCCCTTGAAATTGTTATCCGTCATTATCAAAAACTTTATCCATTTATTCCGTGACTTATTTTGAAAGACCGTTTTAAAAGATTATTTGATGACGCTTTCTCCCCCTCAAATAACGACCCGTTTTCTATTTAAAGAGCTGTTGTCATTGTTTGAGTGGTCGAATTATCTTTGAAAATCTTTTATGTGATTACTGAAAACACTGATTCATTGTGAAAACAACTTTATACCAATAAAAATAAGATTTCTCTTATTTTAACACATAAGCGCACTGACACGTACACTTATAGGAATATAGCAAGCACGGGTTGTGTTGCAAAGTAAACACAAGCCTTTGCATGGTCATAAAGTAGACCATGCCCAAGAATAAATTCCCGTTTACAGTTGGAAAATACTTATATTCATGGTTTATAGAAGGTACTCCCACGGGGTTTGTGAAAACATACTAAAGGTGTGGAACTTTGAACATAACCTTTATAGGATATTATGATTGACTCAAAATCGGTGACTCAAATGGAAATAACTGGCTTCGGAGCAACCTGGGTAATATGTCAAGTCTTAGTTTTATATTTCAAAACTTTATTCCATAAAGTTCAACGTAAATATTAATTTGGTTTATTAACTTATGAGAATATCGTATCACTGTTCGGGCTATCATAATCCAGAGGTTATGTAGTAAACGTTCGAGGAGCTAGGACACTTTAAATCGTAAATACAATAACTCGTGAAAACATTTACCCAAATGAAAGCCCCTCACATGAAATTCCCTAGTAACGTGATACGTTACAGTTTAAATTATAAGATTTTATCTTTTTAAGTTTCTTCAAAAGCTAGTAGATGATAAATTATGTTAAATATATAACATAATTATTTTTATATGTTTTGATCCATGAATGAAACGATAAAAGTGTCGGGTTTTTAATAAAATCGAGTCTTATAATGTTTAAATATATTTTTATTATTTAATTTATAAGTATTACATTTTATACCTTCAAGAATTTGAAAATGGCAATATATACCCTTGGTATATATTATTTTACAATTTTTAACCCCTTTATATATATTTTAAGGATTTAACCTTACTTTAGAGTTTGGCAAAACAATCCCTTGTAGTTTAACTTTAGAGTAATTACATTTTTGGTACGAAAGTTTAAAAGTTTCAGAAGTTACACTATATACCCCTAAAGGACAATTCGATTTGTATTTTTAGTCCAAATTTTGTATACTTCGTGTTTTTAATTTCGAAATCAATTTGCAGCATAAAGCTTATCATAACATTTAACCCTTAACTTTCAAATATGGCAAAACAAACCCCTGAAGTTTAACTTTAGGATAATTACATTTTTGGCCTGCAAGTTTAATAATTTCAAAAGTTACAATATATACCCCTATGCATGAAATGTTTTGCATTTTTATTCCAAATTTCATAATCTTTGTATTTTTGATATCCAAATTCATCTTGCAGCTTATAGCTTAACACTATAAGCTAAAATAAGTAAGTTTTACGAGCTTGAAGCTTATGAAAAGAGCTTATGAGTTTAAAAATCCAAAATGGGTTCGTTTGGTTTACGAAAACCAAACCGTGTGGGTTTGTGGTTCAAGGCTTAAACAAGTAGCTTATACATGATCTAATAGAGCTTATTAAGGATTTAAAACAAGACAAGAGCTTATTGAACGAGTAGAAAAGCTTACTAGTACATGAATGGGTAAAATGGGTCAAAAATGAGTGAAATGAAATCCAAAACTTAGGAGATGGATCAAGGACTTCTTTTCTTCTCTTCTATTTCTTCTACTATAGTTTATACTTCCTTCTTAACCTTCCTTAGCTTGGCTAGATCATAACTTTGAGATGTTTTGAGTTTAAATGGTGAATTGAAGAAGTATGTATGTGTTCATGTATATATAGTTTAAAAGGAAGAGTAGGGACCAAGTTTACATGGTGTGGTAAACAAGTTGGATGGAGTAGGGACCAAGGTGTAGCCATGGTGACTAAGGAGAGCTAGGAAGGTAGTATGGTGAGGTGCAAGGTGTTGGTGAAGGGTGTGGCATACCAAGGAGGTGACAAGGTTCAACTTTGTGTGCAAGTTTGTTTAAGTAGGTGATTCATGGAGGTGCCTGGTTGCTAGGGTAGTGATAAGGTACTAAAGGTGGCTAGCAAGGTGGTGAGTCATGGTGGAGTTAGGGTGGTTGCTTGGTTTAAACTTAGTTCGAGCTAGTTAGGGGGTGACGGGTTCATTAGGGTTTTCGGGTTAGGGTTTTAGTTTTTAGGACGAGTAAGGGCTGAAATGGATGGAAAGAATGTTTAAATATTGTGCATTGGAAGCTTGTAACATGTACTAGAAAGGTTTTATGAAATACCTTAGAAAATTAGAAGGAAAATGGCTAGTTTGAATGCTATGCATTGTCGGGTTGTACCATGGGCTTAAAGGAGTTGTACTAGAGTTTTGGAGGGAAATATAATTCAAAAGCTATGCATTGTACATTTGTACACATGCCTTATTAGTTTGTACCTTTGTTTTGTATGTAAACATTACATGTAATCGGGGTTTTGATATAAACGTTAACGTATAAAGTCCGTTTTATAATAACGTTATAAATAATACGTTAAATAGATAACGTATGGTAAAAATGGAGTTTAAACATATTGCTTGACATATTATAACGTTTATTTAATACAAACGTCGATGAAATTGGCATTGGTAGGTTGCGTGAGCACGTTTACTTTTGTAATGTAAGTTACGTTACATTATGGATGGAATAAAGCAAAAATCTTTCCATGAAAATGGTTGCATCTAATTTAATAGATGGATATTACACTGAGGAAAATTGCATCTAATTTAATAGATGGATAATTACATAGATGAAAATTGTGGGTTGTTATAGTCTCCCAACCTTAAAGAAATCTCGTCCCGAGATTTAGTTGGATGTTGGAGTGATGTTTGAAAATAGATGTGGATACTTGGCACGAATTTGATCTTCGCGTTCCCACGTAAATTCTGGTCCTCTTTTAGAGTTCCATCTTACTTTGACTATAGGGATACGACTTTGTCTCAGTTGCTTGACTTCTCGATCCATAATTTCTATTGGTTCTTCCACAAAGTTGAGTTTGTCATCGAGCCGAAGCTCTTTCATTGGAATGACGAGAGATTCGTCAGATAGGCATTTCTTTAAATTAGAAATGTGGAATGTACTGTGGACATTACTGAGTTCTTCAGGAAGCTCAAGTTTGTATGCCACTAGGCCAGCCCTTTTAAGGATCTTAAATGGTCTAATGTACCTAAGCTTTCCTTGTTTTTTGAATAGGATGACACCTTTTCGAGGTGATACTTTCAACATAACACGATCTTTAACTTGGAATTCCAAAGGCTTTCGTCTTACATTGACATAACTCCTTTGCCGATAGCTTGAAGCTTGCAAGCGTTGTTGAATTTGTACTATCTTTTTGGTGGTTTTATGGATTATCTCTGGTCCTGTGAGTTGAACATCTCCAAATTCGGCCTAGCAGTTAAGTCCGTTTTTGGTTTTTTTAGCTCGTTTTTAAAGGTAAAAGGTATGTGTAATTAAGCACATACCAAACATCTCCAACTTTGGCCCAGCAGACAGGTGGTAAGTGTCTTTCCCAACCTTTTCCAAAATCTATAACACAGGCTAGAAGTATGTCTTCGAGTGTTTGGATGGTTCTTTCACTTTGTCCATTAGTTTCGGGATGATATGTCATACTCATGTCTAATTGAGTACCCAAAGCATTCTGCAATGACAACCATAATCTGGATGTGAAATAACTGTCACGATCTGAGATGATAGATATCGGCACTCTATGCCGTGAGACTATTTCCTTTATATATAACCTTGTAAGGGTTTCCATACTATTTGTTGCTCTGGTGGGGATGAAATGTACTGATTTGGTAAGACGATCTACAATGACCCAAATTGTGTCATGTCGGGTTAATGTTTTGGGTAGTTTTGTAATGAAGTCCATCGTTATTCTTTCCTATTTCCATGTAGGAATATCTGGTTGTATCAGTAAGCCAGATGGCTTCTGACATTATGCTTTAACTCTAGAGCATGTCAAACACATGCCAACATATTCTGCGATGATTGCCTTCATTGGCCACCAATAGAGTTTCTTTAAATCCTGATACATTTTGTCAGAACCTGGGTGGATGGAATATTTCGATTTATGGGATTCATGCATGATTAAGTCCCTCAAATTACCAAAGAGTGGTAACCAACTTGGATTCTTGATACATCGGGTTCCATCAGGACGTACTTCAAATGATTTGTCCATTCCTCGTAGGTTCTCACCTTTGATGTTCTCTTCCTTGATCGCCTCAGTTTGTGCTTCGAGGATTTGTGATGGTAATTTTGGGTGAAGGGTCATGACTAATGATCTAACTCGAAGCGGTTTGATTTGTTCCTTCCGGCTTAAGGCATCTGCTACAACATTTACTTTTCCAGATGGTAGCGAATCTCACAATCGTAATCTGCAAGCAATTCTAACCAATGACGTTGTCTCATGTTCAACTCTTTCTAATCAAGGATATGATGAAGACTATTATGATCAGTGAACACAGTACACTTTGTGCCATATAGATAGTGTCTCCAAATTTTAAGAGCGAACACTACTGCTCCTAATTCGAGGTCGTGTGTGGTATAGTTCTCTTCATTAGGCTTAAGTTGTCGAGATGCATATGCAATAACTTTTTCTCTTTGCATTAACACCGCTCCTAGACCTTGATGGGATGCATCACAGTAAATAACAAAATCATCGTTTCCTTCTGGTAATGCTAAGATTAGGGCTTCACACAATTTTTGTTTTAGCAGTTGAAAAGCTAACCTTTGGTTTTCTCCGCAAATATACTTCTTGTTTTTCTGGGTTAATCTGTCAAAGACTTTGCAATCTTCAAAAAACCTTTGATAAATCTCCGATAGTAGCCGGCGAGTCCAAAGAATTTGCGTACTTCTGTGGGTGTGGTAGGAGATGCCAATTCTTAATTGCTTCAATCTTAGTGGGGTCAACGTGAATTCCTTGACTATCAATCACATGTCTGAGAAATTGCACGATACTGATCCAGAAATCACATTTGGAGAACTTGGCATATAATTTCTCCTTTTTGAGTAATTCCATAATTATTCTTAAGTGATCTTTGTGTTCTTCTTTGTTACGAGAGTAGATAAGAATATCATCGATGAACACTATCACAAATTTATCCAAGTATGGTTTACACACACGGTTCATGAGATCAATGAACACAGCAGGCGCGTTTGTTAAACCAAATGGCATCACTATGGACATTCAAATAAAACAAAAAAACCCCCAAAAAAATAAACAAAAAAAATACCCCCCCCCCCAAAAAAAAACCAAAAAAAAACAGCACCCGCATTCATAACCCCCCACATGAAACACACAAATAGAGATTTTAGCCCCCCAATCCAATAGTGTTTCGTACCATGTTCTGAAAGCATGTCTTATTAATATCTTCCATCCCCTGACTCTTATATGATGATAGCCTGATCTTAAGCAAAAAAAAATTCCCCTCTTTGAGTAAACACTCGAACCTTGAAGTTGGTCGAATAAGTCATCAATCCTGGGTAATGGGTAACGATTCTTTACGGTGAGTTTATTCAGCTCCCGATAATTGATACACATTCTGAAAGATCAATTAAAAAGAAAGACGGATCTCATCTAAGTGATTCAAAATAGTCTCGATTTGTTCCTCATGACGTGCATAAGACGTGTTTGGAGCGCTATGATAATTCTCTCTAATCTCAAATACTTGAGGTAGGGCAGAAGTAAAGGAGGATGATCGGGAACGGGCTCGTTTCCGAGATGGCAGAATCTCCTCGAGAAGAAAGAAATCTTGGGGATTAAACATTGGTGATAGTGGTAACACTAGAGATGAAGGCAAAATAGTTGGTGGAGCAATAGGAACTCGTGGTAGTGGAATAGGTGACTCATTATTAGCAGCATTATATGCTTGCATGACCTTCATATATGGATCATCGTGAAAAAGGTGAGATGGCTAGCGAGGCCAAAAGATACTTAGATAAACCATCTGAAGGATCAGGAGAGGTGTTTCCTGGTGAGGCTGGGAAATAGTCTGGTGAAGCCGATATATAGTGAGGAGTATTCGTAGAGGAAAAAGCATCCTCAACATCGTAATTAGAGGAAAAAGCATCCTCAACTCGCAAGTGATTAATGGTTCATGATTAAATGATATTGGCAGTAGAGGTAAACTTAGGCAATAATATATCAGGATAACATACAGTTGGAAAATACTTGTATTCATGGTTTATAACACGTATCCCCCTTCGGGGTTTAGAAAACATGTAAAGGTGGGACTATGAACTCACCTTATCAAGGTAGTTGATTGATTTGAAATTTAAGTCAAATGGGAGTAAAACGGCACTCGTCCCCAACATGGGGTAATATACAAGTCATAGAGTTGTCTGATTATATTCAAACTTTATTTAATAAAGTTTAACGGTTTTTGGTTTGATAACTTATGAAAATATCATATCACTGTTCGGGCTATCATAATCCAGAGGTCATGTAGTAAACGTTTGAGGAGCAAGGATACTTTAAATCGTAAATCCAGCAACTCGTCAAAACGACTACCCAAATAAAATCTCCTTACATGAAACTCCCTAGTAACGTGATACGTTATGGATTAAATAATAAGATTTTATCATTTAAAAGCTAGTGGATGATAAATTATGTTATGTTTATAACATAATTGTTTTATAGCGTTTCGATTGATGAATGATAGCGACAAATGTGTCGGGTTTTAATAAAATCAAGTCTTATAAAATTTAAATATATTTTTATAATTTATATAGAGATTACATTTTACACCTTTGAGAATACAAAAATGACAATATATACCCTTGATATATATATATATATTTACAAAATTAACCCTTTAATTATATTTTTAAAACATTAAACCTTTAAAACTTCCATAAGACAAACAACCCCATAAAGTTTAACTTTAGGATAATTACATTTTCAGCCCTTCCTAGTATATATTTTACAATAATTTAAAATAAATACGCCTTTTTGCAATGTAAACCATTTGCGAATTAAGTCCAAAAACCATAATATTGATATTTTTGATTTAGAAATCAATTTTGTAGGTTATAGCTTGTTACTATAAGCTAAAATAAGTAACTTTACAAGCTTATAGCTTATCAAAAGAGCTTGTGAGATTAAAAATCCAAAATGGGTTCGTTTGGTTTAAAAAGATCAACCCGATGGGTTTAAGGCTTTAGGATTTGTTTTAATGTTTAGAAAAATAATAAGTTAGCTTATTAGAATAGGTTATTAAATCAGCTTATGGCTTTAGCGATGATAAGTACGATGAAATGACTTTTTATGGGGTTTAGGGTCGCTATAGGGGCACGGTTGTTTGGTTTAGGAAAACCAAACAAATGGTTTTTATGATTCAAGGCTTATACAAGTAACATAATTATAGCTTATAAAATATCTATAATGATACAAGAGCTTATGGAACAAGATAGAAAGCTTACTAATACTTGAAATGATGAAAATGGGTCGAATAGAGCAAAAACAACTCGAAAACTTAAAAGATGAATCAAGAGACTTCTTTCTTCTTGTTTCTTGGGTTCTACATGCTGTATACTTTCTTCTTAATCTTCCTTGGATTTGTTTAGATCAATACTTGAGGTAATATGAAGCTTTGATGGTGAATTTGAATGTATGTGTATGTTTCTGCTTATATAGGGCTTGAAATGGAGTAGTGGCCAAGTTTACTTGGTGTGGTGGCCAAGGTAAGTGAAGTAGGGACTAAGTAATAGTAGAGTGGTGACAAAGGAAGGCTATGGAGTAGATATGCAAGGTGTATGGAGGTGGTGATGATTCAAAAATCAAAAGAGGTGGCTAGGTGGTTTTCTTAGAGCTCAAGGTGAATAGTAGGTGATTCATGGAGGTGCTTGGGTGTTAGGGTGGTGAAAAGGTGTTGAAGGTGGCTAGCAAGTAGGTGGATCATGGTGGAGTTAGGGTGGTTGCTTGGTTTAACTTAGTTTAGAACTAGTTTAGGTGTTTCAGGTACTTTAGGGTTTTCGGGTTAGGATTTATGGTTTTGGACGAGCTAGGGTTTTAGGATTAGGGAGGAAATTGTTTAAATGTTTTGCTATAAGTGTTTGTAATTCATGCTTAAGAGCTTATACAACAATTCAAGAATGAAAATTAGAGTGAAAATGAGCCTAATTTTTGTAAATATCATGCATGGTTGGCTTGTACATTGAGCTCAACTGAGTTGTACTTTGATTTAGGAGGGAAAATATAATTTAAATATTATAAATGATCAACAGTTCACATCCATAAGGCTAAACATTCAGTTTGTATGTAAACATTTCATATAATTAGGGTTTTGATTTAAACGTTAACGTATAATATCCGTTTTATAATAACGTTTTGGAAAGTACGTTAAATAGATAACGTATGATAAAATGGAGTTTAAAACATATTGCTTGACATATTATAACGTTTACTTGATTTAAACGTTGATAGAGTTGGCATTGGTGGTTGCGTGAGCTCGTTTACTTTGATTATGTAAGTTACGTTACATAATGGGTGGAATAAAACAAAAATATTTCTGTGAAAATGGTTGTACTTAATTTAATAAGTAGATATTACATTGATGAAAATTGTATCTAATTTAATAGATGGATAATTACATTGAGAGAAAATTGAAGTGTATGTATTATACGCATGAGCAGTATTAACAGCTCCATTTGTACTGCTGGTGTTGTTTGAGGACACAAAGGCTACGTTTTGTATGTTTGTGCTTGAGCTTGATGCCCCTTTGACCTTTGGTTCATAGATCTTCAGGTTGTTGTAAAGATCATCCAGGCTTAGTGTATATATCTCAGGCTTGTTCCTCCACACAATGGTATGTGTTTCATTCTGAGTGACAGACTTCTTAAAACTTCTGATTACATCTTCTTGGGTGGGGGTGTGAAAAAAAATGAACTTTCACTTATAAATCTCCACTGACTGATAAGCTTTTGAAGCCTATCAAAGGTTTGATCTAACATCTCTAAGCTAGATGTAGTAAAATTTTCATACTGTTGTTTTAGAAGATTCCTCTAAGTCTTTTTAGTAGCAGCATTCCCTCCAAACCTCTTCTCAACAAATTGCAGCAATGATTTGGCTTCTTTAATGGAGTTAAACTTCAATTGATGTTCATTAGTAATGCCCATCAATAAAGTGCTTCTTGCCTTTAACTCTAACCTCCTTTGTGCCTTTTCTTCAGCAGTTGTAGGAGCAATTGTAGTCTCAACACCTTCAACAACTTTTGTAGTTTAAGGTTCATAGCAATATTTATAGACTTCCCATAGAGAATAACCAATCATCTAGATGTACCATTCCATCCTCATCCTCCAAAGCTCATACTCACCTGGTTTGAGCATAGACACTTTTGATGCAACCACCATATGTACTGAGTCTTGATCAATGTCTTCTTTGAAAAGTTTCTCAAAGAAACTAGCTCTGATACCACTTGTTGATCCCACTTGAGTAGATCTTGAATTCCTTAGCTTGTGTAAGGTTTAGTTATGCAAGATAAATCCTACACAACTATGATAGAAACTTTGTAAAATATATCAAAGATTATGTGGAATCTAATCTTTGATCAATAAGAAGAATATGCAATAGAATAATA
Organism: Tanacetum coccineum; assembly: GCA_026074375.1. NCBI lineage: Eukaryota > Viridiplantae > Streptophyta > Magnoliopsida > Asterales > Asteraceae > Tanacetum > Tanacetum coccineum. Next base: position 13,048 of record BQNB010104035.1, read on the forward strand.
ATTCTAATAAACACACCAATTAACAAACAAAGCTTCAATATATTAATACGAATACTTTAACTAGTATTAGGGTTACAAAACCTTGAAGCAATGAATTATACGACTAAGATACATAAACCTATATGCCCTAGGACCTCCTTTTATACACCAAGGAGTCCTAGTCGATTTACAATATATTACTAAAACTTAGATTATTCTCAAAGATCTATTCTATAAATAACAATCCTTATCTCATAAGTAATCTTGATCTTCAAGCAATCTTTATCTTTCAGCAGTTGTAACTTTCAACAGTTGTAACTTTGTACCAGCAGCATTAACTCTTAACAAGCAGTAGTAACTTATACACCAGTAGCATTAATTGTGTACAAGCAGTAGTAACTACTTAGAATATTTTCTTCAATCTTCACCAGCAATACTAACTTTACTCTAGCAGTACTAACATATACTAGAAGTAGTAACTAGCAGTACTAATATACACTAGCAGTACTAAGTTACGCTAGCAGTACTAAGTTACACTAGCAGTAGTAACTAGCAGTACTAACTGCTTAGCATATTTTTCATTAAGATTACTGAACAACACTAAGTTTTACTTAGCAGCAGTAACATAAACCTTAGCAGCAGTAACTTCAAGAAGGCTTTTAATCCCAACGGAAAGTATGAGCATGTCGGTCCAAAGATACAAGATCGCAAGATGGCAAAGAATTCAAAGACAAGCAAGAAAGATTTAAAGATCATAAAATAAAAGACAAAGTTGACAAACAATGACAGGCTTAATATCAAAGATCACAAATGCATGGGGAATCGAAGCCATTACAATAAAGTTCAAGACCCAAGACTCAAGAGCTTAAAGACAACAAAGATTAATGATCTCACTTTGGAAGTATCATAATAACTTTACTTTAGGGGAAATTGTTAGCCTCAAAATATTGAGTCAAACAATAGAAGTAAAAGTCATTGTGGAAGATGACGGGTCATTATGTTTTAGGAACTTTGTATTTTATGTAATAGGCTAGTTGGGAACACAAGCTCGAGATTTAATCTAATCTTGTACGAGTTACGAGCTTAAATCCCAACCAAAGTCGAGCCCAACCCATGTTTAAAAGCATAGGCGTCCCACTTAGGGCACCATGCCTATAAATACCTTTTTCCCTTCATGGAAATAGGTTGGTTGTTCATTTTGTTGTTTTCATTTTCCTTTAAACACACTTAGTGAAATAATACACCACCTTCTCTCTTTATTTCCTTCTTTCTTGGTTTTGGAAATCCTCTCTATATCTCTCTCTCTCTTCTTGCTTTCAGTTTCGAATATGAAAGTATATGTGCAAGTATCTGATATAGATTAGTATTTAGTATGGAACAACACATTGTACTGAATTGTTTTTTAGAGTAATAAATTTACCAAGGATAAAACCTTACCAAAAAAATTAGGGGGTTAACTTTAGGGTTGATCATGATTTTGTTCATCTAAATTAACTAATAAACTAGTAAAAAAAAAAAAAACAGAACGCAATTAAAAGTGAGGATTTAATCAGATATTATAAAAAGTGCTAGCGACATTAAACCTACGATGTCTAACTTTATTTTATGTATTGCTATTAGTGCAACGCTTTCGTTACTAATGCCGAGACTCTAGAAAATAAGGCTCAGATGGTCGCCTTTGCCTTATACTATAATGCCTAACCTACATCATTGGGCAACACACTTCAAAAAGTTAGTCCGCGTCCTAGGTTTATGTTGTAAAGCTGATACGGATGCTCAAAGTAGCTATGGGATTAGGATGACCTACACATTTTATTCCGTCAACTAGTTTTCTTACAATTTATCGATAGGTATAAATACCGACATATCACGGGTTTGTCTTCTAATAATAAAGCCCCCCCCGGTTGTTTTTGGGTCCTTTTTTTTAAAAAACCCCCCCCCTTGTTTTTTTTTTTTAAAATAAAAATCCCCTTACTACCTTGGTTTATCCTAAGGTCTTGTTTACCACTAGTCCTAATAGGGATATTGGCAAGTCAGTCTACGTAAGGTCGCCGCCAATAAGAACCTACTAAGATTCTGACTATAAAGCGATAAGAGGGCTCTTAAGCTATTATAATTTAGCAATAAACCTAAGTCATAAGCATATAAGCGAGTACTTTATAATAAACATAGCAAAACTTTCATAAACAACGAAAATCGAAGAAAAAAATATAACTAATAAAACAGCGTATTCATAACAAGGCTAACACTAAAATATATTAGCCCATAAATTCAATAGAAAATACAGAAATAATCATCAAAGATTGATTAAACGAAAACATTATGAAGTCAAGAAAACAAACCAATTGAGAAACTACACTTATTCGATACGAACTATGTTTCCTCACTTAATTTTAATTATGGTTGGTGATTCTGGTCTCTCTTTCATGAATTACGATTCTGGTCCTGGAAGAATGTTTGTAAAATTCATAGCTTTATGTCTATATTTACACTTTCTATCCAGACACACGATACGACGTATCAATAATAATGGATACACTGTATCCTAACGTATGTGTGAAGCATATGTGTTTTCCTTTTATCTTCAATAGTCAACGTTGACCTACCTTCAATACGTTGTATCAGGAATTGATACCGATATGGGTATGCCTTCAATACGATGGTGAACTCTTAGTTAAGAATTCCTTATACGTCGTATCCATTAAATGGAATACGACGCATCATCATGGATACGAGCTTCACATACTGGCATATTGGAGAAGCTTAATACGGCGTATCAGTAAAGGTGAATACGCCATATCATTCCTTTCCAGCAAAACATCGATTTTATCGTTTTTTCTCCAAAAACTGCATCGTTTTCCATGCCTTTTCTAGAATTGCTCCATAAAACCTAAATATTCATATGTAATCAATTAAGTATCGATATATGGATATAATCAAAGCATCATGAGCAATATAATGGGAATAAATGATATAAACGGTGTATCTATTTGATAATATCAATTATTTCCCCACCTGGGTTCTACTTGTCCTTAAGTAGACTTAGAATGTTTTACTAATGAAAATCTCCCCAAATGAAAGTTCAAGGAACACTTTTTGTTGGATCGTTTTCTGAATAGATCTTAACCTTTAGCTTGTAAAGGGTTTGTTCCTTTAGATAATTCTAAAGCAACAATAATGAAACACTGATTTGAACACTATTGATTATGCGGAAACTAATCAATAATGCTAAGAAGAACAGTATTAAGAATCACAAAAGAACTTTATATTATAACTTGAATCTGCCTAGGTTACAAATTACAAATATGTTATCATATTCCTTCTTGCTTGAGCTATTGACACAGGTTTATTCTTTAAAGCATGATATCTTAGTACACTGGGATCATTCCAGTCAATTCCCTGAGATTGAGTAGGTTGAGTTGGAACCTCTTGTCTTTGATCAAGTTGTCTTTGCAATTCCCTAGCTGCTTCTAGATTTAGTCTTTCTTCTTCTTCTTCTTGCAAAGCTCTTGCTTCCTGTTCTGCATTAAATCTGATTCTTTCTTCTTCTTCCATCTTCCTAGCTAACTCCTCATCCATACTCAACTGCACTTGAGTTCTTTTCTTAACCTTCTTTGGAGTAGCAGGTTCTTCCATTATGGCCTTTCCTTTATCCTTGGCACTCCTTCTTGTATACACATGAGGTACAACAGTACTAACCTTTGGAGGACTAGCAGTACTAACTTGTATGTTAGCAGTACTAATCTCCATCTCACCTTTCTCACCACTTCTATGTTCTTCAATAATTTTAGTGGGAGTCTCTTCTTGTACAAGTACTTCAGTTTCATCACTGGGCTTCTCATGAACTTCCTCTTCCTGTGGAATCCAAGAAATACCTTCATCTTGTACTAGAGAAATCGTTGGATCTTCATCAATTTGAGAAATCTTCCTCCCCTGTTTGGAAGAATCCTCTGCAATCTCTTCATCATCAGAAAGAACAATCTTTGCCTTTCTCCTTGCCTTGCCAGACTTCAGCTTGTACTCTAGTTTCTTTACTCTAAGTACTAACTTGGTGAGAGCGAGCTTAAATGACCAAAAACGGACTTAAAATGCCAAATATATGCTTGTTTTGTTTTATTTACTGTGCATGTAACGAATATTCACTAAAAAAACAAATACAAGGCAAAAACGGAACAAAACAAAGCATGGGGTTGGAAAGAGCGTAGAAAACCGAAGCCAAAGGCGTATGCATCTTAGTGGGCCAACCCAACCCAAGTTAATGGGCCAAGTCAACCCATTAAGCCTTTATACCACAAAAGTCCGAAAACATTAAACCATAAACCGGCCCAAAATAAGCCCAAGTCTAATACCAAAGGCCCGTTTACCTAAACCATTACACCATTAGTCCTTTGGGACTAACACTGTTAGTCCCTAACCTTTTACACCACTCATCCCTAACTTAACCCCGTTGTTAAACCACGATCTAGTAGGTCCTTGGTTTAGGATCTATACAACCTTTGTAAGACGATAGCTAACTTAAATAAATCCAAATCAACTATGTGAGAGACACTGACTATGAGTATCAAGTGTTAATGTGGAATCTTAACACGAGAATTAAAAAGAAACAATAATACTAATTTGCTATTAAGCTCTAATGCTTCTATTGATATTTCAATCACGTACATAACATTGTGCCTTAAGGTTCCTTTTATACACCAAGGAAACCCTAATGGGCTTTACAAAAGTATGAAAAGATAATACATATCTTTTCCTAAGATATCTCTAAAGATATCTCTAAGATAACTATTACTATTCTGTTACATAAACAGACTTAACTAGAACAGACTTAACTAAATATGACCAGTACTAACTCTAGTACTGCTACTCTACCAGTACTAACTTTAGTACTGCCAGACTTAACTTAGTACTGCCAGTATTAACTTAGTACTGCTAGAACTAACTATTACTACCAGACTTAACTGTTATACTACCAGTATTAAGTCTTTTACAATCTATTTCCTAACAATCCTCCCCTAACTTGATCTTCACTTGTGAACTTCAAGTTCCTTCAATATATTCTTGATCTTCACTTTAAACTATTTGAGCTTCCTGAGGATGTTGTAAATAGAATTCTTTGAATTATTCTTGATCTGCAACACTTCAAATCATCTCTTTTGATCTTTGCAGCAACTATTCTTCAAAGCTCTTCAGCAACCCTTTATATCAGCAACATTTGACTACATGTACATCAAATCCTATAGTTTCAGGCTATTCTCATCACTTCCAGGTGTGTTAACTCCTGTGAGAGGTGAATCATTGAAAATTTTAAATGGATTTGATGTCTCTTTACCAGTTAGCCATTTACTCTGGAGTAGTCAGTCCTTTGGCCACCAGAAAGGTGCATGTCCATGGTTGACTGAAAACCATTTCAACTCTCAGTACATTAAACATTGGTGAGTTGAATACCATATGGTTTTTGGCAAACCATTACAGCCATAAACGGATTTGATATGCCTTTACCTGTAGCCGTTTGCTCAGGGCTAGTCAATCCTTTGGCACCTAGAAAAGGTAAATTCCATGGTGGATTGATAACCATGTCAACTCTTTGTACATGAAACTTGGTGAGTTGATATACCAACCAACTTATTTGCAAGTTGTCAACCATAGAACGGATTTGAGAAGTTTTTACCAAGAGCCTTTTGCTCCTGGACTAGCCAGTTCTTATGTTGATTAGACATGGTGAACTGATAACCATTTGTTGTGTTAGTACATAGCACCTCCACCAAGTGTTATCCTTCTCATCTCTATCCTAGATTTCTAACTCTTCATACTTTACTACTTCTTAATACCAGCTTTCTTTTCCATCATTTTTAACATTTTGTAGCAATTTTCATCTGGCTTTCCTCCTTGTAGTTTCTTATCTAGCATGACTTTGCACATCTTAGCAGATAATGGATATGTTCTTTCAATCAACATATATATATCCATTGACTCTAAGTTCAAACAATGTACTCTACAGGACTCATAATATCTCCAACTTATGATCCTTTGCTGTCCTAATTCACTCCATATAGGATCTGTACTAAGAGGTTCCATCCATCCCATATCTATTCATTACAATCCTATATAACTCAGTAAGATCATCTCTAGATATAGCCTTCAACATAGCAGTTCCATCTTCCCTAACTATTTGGTATACTCCTTTTTCTCCTTGCTTGATGATCTTATATGTAGCTATACTAGGTGATTTCATAGCTACAGGAACAGGATTAATTGGAATTTTTGTACCTGAGACAGACTCTTCTTGTTCACCAACTTCATCTGAACCTTCAGAATCATCCTTATCAAGGTCTGTATGCAATCATTTTCTTGCCATTTGTTTTCTCCTCTTTCCAGACTTCTTGGCTGGCTTAGCATCCTTTGCTTCATTATCTTTCAGTCTTTTTGTAGTCTTTGTCTGAAGCTCTTCACTAAATCTTTTCAAACTAGCCTTAGTGGCTTCAAAGTTCATTGGTACAAAAGATTCAACCTGTTTCACTAGCTTGTCAAATTCTTCCTTAACTTCTCCAAAACTCAAATTCTTCAG
>BQNB010104036.1:0-19052 GCA_026074375.1 Tanacetum coccineum
TAAGGAACTCATTTTTAACCATATTATGATTTTCCACCCAATCTCCTTCCACCAGAACCCCTCGTATAGAAAGTTGGTTTCGTTTCCACCCAATCACTAATTTGATCGTTCAAATGTATAGTTGGTTCCATCTCCTTCATTAATTTAAGGGTTTTGTTGAGGAAAGTGATTGACACACTCATAAATTTGATTAAGACACTCAATGTACAAATAATTTAAGCAGTTTATATTTACAATACAACTGTTTAATGCACATTTTGGAGTATCCCAATCAAATATGAGAATGTGCAAATCACCTTCCTTTTGTTAACCTCTGCGTGCACTGGGCATGGATTAACCAATTTTATAAAAGAGATGTTTTAATTCATTTAAGTGAAAATGTGTTCAAATATAGTAATTTACAAGTTTATTTAATGTGTATTTAATATATTTTTTTGATTAATTAAGAAAGTTTGTGTTTATTATTTACACATTAAGTGGTTAGCAAAATCTCTAATTTAATATATTTTGTTGTTCTTGATATTCATTCGTATGATGATTGGCTATCCTGGTTCTCCTCTCTTCGTCTCTCTTCGTCTGGTTAAAGGGCTTAAAGATGTTTTGGAAGGGGTCTTCTACGTTATGTGGTGGGTGATCTGGAATTTTCGCAATCTAGTTCTGTTTGGCAAATCTCAGCCGCGTTTGGAATTGCTTTTCGACGAGATTGTTTTATTGTCTTTCACTTGGTGTTCGAGTAGATGTAAAAGTAAATTTGATTGGAACTCTTGGATGAAATGCCCTAGTTCCTTAACTTTGTAATCTTTCTAGCTTCTTGCTAGCTTTTAATATAATATGCCGTTCAGAAAAAATAAAAATAGATATGCGTTCCATATTTGATAAATAAAGTTTATTAAATAAAAAATTCATAAATAGGTAAAAGTTGAAGGGTGGTTTTGTAACTTTTAGCAAACTTGGGGTTACGCAAACGTGAGGGTGCGTTTTGTAAATATTTTAAAAATATATATTAAGCTTTAACATATTATTACTCCATTCTACAAAAATTTCGAGCCGTGAATATACACTGGATCAGATTTAATTTAATGAAGTATAAATACCAGAACAGCTTACTCGTACAATATCATGAATGCAACGGATTAGCTTTCAACGTTTCTACAATTGAAATGTCATCAACAAAAATTGCATTGGGGGTAAAAATACATTGCACAAAAATTGCAGTTGCATCATTTTGTAAATAACTGGTAAACCTTCAAGTGATGACTTCACCATCATTACTTAAAAAAAAGAATCTGCAAGGAAGGAAGATTGAAAACTGTTGAAGCCTTATGATCTTAGAGGGGACATTGTTGGAAGTCTAAGATCACAATTTCATCAAACAGTTTCATAGTACTTATGATATATGTAATTTTAGTATAGTATAGAACTTGCAGCCCATTGTACATATGAAATAAGGGCTGCATGTTTTATAGTCGGGGCCAAAGGCCAACAGACCAATAAGAAAGTTAGTTAAGACAGTTAAGTTAGTTATTTACAGTTACTTTGAAAGGTCACAACTCTTGGTTCTTGTGAACCAACACATCCTTTCATCATAACAACTGTTAGTATGTTATAAATAGATCGTATGAATGACAGGTACTTTACAGAAATATCTTGTGTTACTTTCCCTCCAAATTCTGTTTTGTATACTTCATTGCATATTGTACTTATATATACACTGCATATCAAAATCTTTCCACACTTCTGTCAATCAACATGGCAAGCATAAACTCTTTCTATGAGAACAGATGGTCAAGGCCAAATTCTAGTGCCTGTGGCCATTCTAATACGTTATTACTTGAAGTTATTCTAACAAAAAATTCTCGCCATCGACAATGTTTATCGTCACGGAAAACATAACATAAAAACATTGTTAAGTTGATTGAAAACTTTCGTTACAAAGTACCTGTCGCGCAATGTGCAGAGATCTACTAGTTCTACAGTATGGATTTCTTAGATTCTAGTTGGTACTTAATTGATATGGGTAACACTTCAAAACGGCTTAATATGGTATTTTTGATCTATACGTGGACATAAGTCTATCACTCCAAACAATTGAACCACGTTAAATTACATGGTCTTGATGATTCGGTGGCTGTATGATTTCACTTTCTTTATCACTTTCAAATAATTCATGCCTTTTTAATTTTGAATGTGACACACTGCATACAACGTCAAGACTTTTCTGTATAATAACGCACACATTATAGGTCAGGCAAAAATACCCACCCACCAGCCTCAGCAACCTTCTTTTACATATGAAAGCCACAGTGAAGTCAATTATCAAAGATAAGGTACAATCCGTGCCCCCCACTATTACTAGAATATAGTCTTTATACCTTATACACGGCATATTATTTTTGACTGTCAAAACTCATTTTATTCATGAAATGATTATTTTAAGACTTTTTTATTTTTATAACAGAGATAAAACGATCTTTAACAAATAATACTAGTAAATTCAGTGATAATAGATACCCCAAATGCTGTGGGCAATAGAATTTGTTTCACAAATAATTGTAGAGACAAGAAAATAAAACTGATTAATCCAGAATAAAACTAAACCTAGAAAATAAACTATTTCTTGGGTGCTATTTGTTCTAAATGGATTTCTGGTTGAACTTGGACACGAAATTCGGTTACTTGACAAGTGCACACAAACACTCACACTGCACAAAAAAGCAAACAAAAAAATAGCATAACACTTTTTTGAACATGAAGCTGCTTCTATTTGTCTCTATTCACAAAGTTCATCGGCGAATGAAACAGTGCTTTTACAAGTAAAAACTATAAATTAAGAAGAAACATTTTGCTTGGTATTTAAAAACTTGAAAATATTTACCAACCAAACAATACCGGCACGTAACGACGCACTACCAAACGTAACTATAACATGCAAGTCGAAACTGTAAAAAATAAACTAGCAAGGAGCTATTCAGATTTAAAAATTTTCAACAAATAACTAGAAGCTATATGATCACCTATCCAAATCGATTTCCACCATAGGAGTTTGAACAACTCTACTATTGCAAATTCCACAAGTGTGAATGCTCTATTACACGCTCTGGATAACATACTCTTGACAACATTTGGATGACGAGATGTACCTACTAATACATCGTTTGTTGGCTCATGTAGAAAAATAGAGCAACACAACGTTGGTGCAAAGCAGTTGTTGCACTATGTTGGCCATTGTAGAAAATATATACATTACGAATTACATGAATCCACACAATGCACAGCAAATTAAAGAGTTGTTGCAAAAGTTGGTTAACTAAAGAAAGTTACATATATTTCTTTTGTGGAAATACTTGCATTGATACCAAGTGTTTGTACGTAGTTTATGCGTATTTTGTAATTAGTACTACGTAATGTATATATTTTTTTCACAGTTTTTTTGATGAGGTATAGATAGATGTACACTTAATTAAGACATTTCACTCAAATGTAGAGGTAAAAGCTTTCACCAAAATAGAGTATTCGTTTATGGCTTGAACATCCACACCGTTCCTTACTATTTGCGGAAAGAACAACCAAAAACCAGTCGCCAGCACAATTGACAGTGTAATTGGCCCCGACACCAACCAGGGCAACTGGAACCTTCCATTTACCGCCTTCTTAACTGCCAACTCAACAGCCGAACACAGTCCATGTAGTACAAAAAACCATGTCACCTCCCACGTAGGCCAAACACATGTAACATATGCATACATTAACTCATGAATCAACCCTGACACCACAAATGTCACGATGATCCCCAACATTTGACCCCATAACTTGCCAAGAATAGGTGTCCAAAATACGCGAACTGGATCATAAAAGAATGGTCTGAGAATTCTTGAGATACTCCATAACACGTTTCCCCCTATCCTACCCCAAAAATCCAGAGAAGCGACATGATGCAAGTGTAAGATTCATATGAAACCTGAGGCTCGATCTGAAAATGATATCCAATTAATAACCAAACTAATGGATTAGCAGCTGCAAAAACTAGCTCAATAACGAGGTAAAAATGGGTAAAGTAGAGAAATAAGACAAAGTTTTGGTTGAAGCTATCTTTGTATTGATAGGCATTTAGAATTACAACAGCGGAAGAAGCCACACAGCCGCCCCCCCCCCCCAGACCCCCAGCCCAAGACTTTACAGCTGCGAACAAAACTGGTTTACAAGCAAATGAAAGAATCATAAAAATCTGGATCCTTTTGTAAGCCTAAATAATTCCCCATATACGCGTCTATCATAAGATGTTAGCTAATAAACTTTTGGCTGACATTAGACCCAAACACATAAATTTCTTCTCTCTCTTTCTTCTCTCTCATCTTATCTTTTGTCTCCTTGACTACAGTCTCTCCAAATTTTTCCCCTACTCAAACAGCATTCTCTTATAGTCCTTTTACGACTATTTAGGATGTCTCTGTACGCGACATTTTGATTCTATGAAAGTCTAGGGTCTGTATTCGGTACTTAAGAATAAATCTGACGATTGTTGTATTTAGGTGGTGATTAGAAGTCTAATTCGTTTACTCGTTGTATTGTTAATGCTTAAGTAGTATAAGTCTATTTTGTGAACGTATAGCACTGCAAGCAACGAGATGAGTGAAAAAGGTGGCTAGCTGTCTATTAGAATAAGTGACAGTAATATGGAGCGGTCTATTGGAGTACACGGATAGAAGGTATCTATGATATGGAGGATTTAGACGGCGGAGGAAAAAGAATAACCTCCACTTGACGCTGGAGATTCGATATAGTATGATAGTAGCATAAATGATAACATACCTATATACATATTTGCAAACAGACACCATAATTTGTATACTTAAAGTTTTAGTTAGAGATTCTATTAAACATCTTTTCCATTTCTATCTGATGGATAGTCGTACTCCTTATATCTAAATGAGATTACACACAATTTGTCTCTAGAGTCTACATATATGGGGCAGGCAGGGGTGTGTCATTAGTAGGCCCCCACTATCAAATTCATCTTCACTTGTTAGCGTAGATTGATCTTCTCTATAGCTCTTTAGTGATATCTCTGTTTATATTTACATTCTACATTGGTATTTCCTAACACAACTCAGCACTAATAAATGGTGGAGCCTAAAGCGAGGAACGTGGGTAATGGGAAGTGCCAATTTTTCCACTTATTCACAAACAAAACATAACATTAGTAACTTTGTTCACAGTGTCCACTCTTCTAACCTATTTGGATTTTTCCGTTTTTTCATTTCTACGTAAAAACTAATTTTTCATATATCATGACCTACATTATTTGAGCAAACATGGATGCATTAAGCCTTAGTTAAAAAAAGTGGTTGTCAATTGGTATTTTTGTTGGGTTTTATGATCTAATTAACAATTAAATTAACACGAGTACGCAGCGGAATAAATGGTCACAGAGTAAAACATTCCTACCATGCTCGGGGTTTTTTAAAAAAAAGATCATGTCGATATTTGGACAGGGTAACTGTTAAATAAATTAAGAAAGAACGTACATAAAGTGAACGAAAAATTTATTGATAGATAGTGCATACATCGGATCTCAAAAGGCTGACCCCCTGAGGCGCGTTCGGGCAAGAACCCGGCGATGGGAACTTGAGAAGAAGTTGAGACTATTCTATAATAAATAAACATGAAAAGGTATAAACAAAAATTAACACAGATAGAAAAACAAATTACCCCTTTCAAGTCAATCTGAAAAACATACACCGTTACTAAAAGTAACCCGTCAACACCAGATCTTTCACAATATTACGCGTGTGTATAATACACGCGAAAAACCACAAGAAATCAGAATATATACACTCTAAGCTTCCACAGACACTATACTTTCTTTCTAGCACACAAATAAGTATGCTAGTACTTAGAAGTGATAATCAATAAAACCACAACGTTCTCCGAAAGAAATCAACGACGCGAAACCCTTGTGGTTTTTTATTTTTTTTTTTTTTTCCCCGGATTCGACCAACACAAGAACCGAAAAAAAAAACCCCTTTCTGAGTGTTTGGTTGATCGAATTGTTTTATTTAAACAAAAGAGATGGAAGTAAGATTTCAGGGATTATATTTTTCAAGGCAACTCCAACAATGAATCCTTAACCTCAATTTATAGGCTAAATTCCTTGTGGTTACAAGGAAAACCCTCCTTTCACTAATATGGAGTTTTAAGGGCCAATTAAAAAGAAAACCGTTTACTTTCTTTTTCCTTAAATGTCATATTAATAACTCATTAAATATTTACTTTAACTATTAAACATAATTTATGCTTTATCACATAATAATTAACATTTAATATATTCTTTAATTGTTTTACGTATTAACGCGAGCGTCCCCCTTAGGCTCGAATAAAATAAATCCGGAAACATATATTAGATTTATAACTAGGACATATATCCCAACAGCTCCCACATTGGACATTATGAATGAATATAATAACATTGGTAAGCGTCTCAGCAACACTCCAATGCTCCCAAAAACATCCGAGTGTGGTTTCACGAGGTTATGAAACAAATGAATGTATGAATTTTTCCAAACCCTTTGTTTTCTCGGATACCGCTGCTAACATGGATAGGATCAATGTCATTCCCATATTTAACGATTCCTGTTTCTCATATAATGAAGTTAATCAAGATAACTGACAAATCAATGAAGACATATCTTCTTGAGTTTTCAGGTACGGCTAAACACATCTGATTATTTCTATGAGGGGCCCCATGTGGTATCTTCTTCAACATATTTGAACGGAACAAATCTATATTTGACTACACCCAAGTGTCCAGTCATCATGTGGCATAATAAACCATTCTAGACAAAGCCCTTACTTATCATCACGTTATTCAGGACAACTTAAACTAATATCAAAAAGGAATATCCACAATATGCAAACCGCTACCTCAGCATCTTCGATGTCACTAAGGATTCTATGATATAATTAACACTCACTGCGTACACTAAGATTCTTTTCTCACCTTGATGACATTCGTCGATCCAAAAGTATATTCTTCGTCTGGCGGTGAAATCCAAAATTCATCGTATTAATATCATGTGAGTTTGGTGGACTCTCATCCTTAATATCTGTAATATACTTATCAATAATATCAAACCAATCAGCTCAGAAACTTGTCCTTAGGTTTTAAACAATATATTCTCCATGAAACACTGTTACAAATCGACCAAACGATTCATATTTCAGAATAATACATTTATCATTCTGAGATATAAACATGCAAATATAGGACACAATTTATAATATAACATAACAAAAAACCAACGTATACTTATCATAAATAAAATGTTTTTCCAACGCCTTATCCAAATACTAAAAACACAGATCTACATGAAACACTTACTTAGCCAGGACGAAGCCCATGCCCAGGCAATGTTGAGTAAACTTTCTATTTGATAATAGCCTTTGTAAAAGGATCAGCTAGATTTGATATCTGTGTGTGAACTATAAGTATCTCTTATTTCGCCCCATTCAACACCTCCGCTAACATAATGATATCGTCTGTTGATAGTGTCTGGGTCGGCGCCTTCACCTGAACTCCCGGTTCATAGCATAATGCAACTTCAGCTGAATTGTCGCATACAATACCTCAGAAGGCATTCATTTAATCGTTGGATACATTATACCAAGCCCTGAGATAAATTTCCTAATCCAAACAGCTTCCATGGCAGCTTCTGACGCAGCTATGTATTCAGATTCTGTAGCAGACATTGCAGTGGTACTTTGCTTGGAACTCTTCCAATCCACTGCGCCTCCATTCAAAATGAAAACATATCCTGTCTGAGACTTAGTGTCATCTCTATCAGTCTCGAATCCAGCATCGCAATAGCATTCAACTCTAAGTTCTGTGCTAGGATTTCCACCATAAACCAAGAAACAATCTTATTAGTATTTCTTAAATACTTAAGAATGTTTTTTCACTAAGCAGTTCCAGTGAGGTTCAAACACTGGATTCTGTAAATCGGCTTGTCATATTTTGCGGCGCACGCAACATCAGGTCTGTGCACCTAAACCGCAACATGAGGACCTACAGCCGCGAAGCATAAGGTAACATTTCTTCATATGCGATTTCACCTCATTAGTGTTTGAGCACCTTGTGGATTTGAGTTCAAGTCAAGTCTTTCTGCATGGGGATAGACCACGTTTGAATTATCCATTTTAATAACTCTTCAAGATCTTATCCATGAAGCATTTTGACAAAGTCTAATTAATCGCGCTTTGATCCTATCCTATAGATTATCATTCCAAAGACATAAATGCTGCTATCCCTCAAATCCTTCATGGCAAAACCAACTTTCCAAGATAATCCTTTACCACTTTGTAAACTAGGAATGTGATTTCCCATTATGATATATATCATCACATAAAGATGAGAATGTCAAACATTCTCCCACTAGCCTTTTGATATACCACATGGCTCATCAAGATTTTGAAGTAAATTCCAAAACCTTTTATTTCCTCATCAAATCTTTTGTTCAGCTTCTTGATGCTTGCTTATAAGAGCCAGATAATGGATCTCTTGAAGCTTGCATACTTCCTGGGATGTCAGTGATCAACAAAACTTCAGGTTGCACCCATATAGATGTCTTCATCAAGATAACTCTTTTAAAGAAGGCTGTTTTAACATCCATTTGCCCATAATCTCATAATCATAAGTATGCTGGCTATAGATATGAGAATTCTCTAATAGCCTAAGTCAGCCGACAGTGTGAAACGTTGTACTCATAATTCAACCCCGTAGAGTTAGTGTAACCCTTTGCTACAAGACGAGCTTTATAGACGTGTACAATATCATCCATGTCAGTCTTTTTCCTTAAAAAGCCAACCTGCTCCCAACGATCTTTACAACCAGGAGGAAAGGTCGACCAAGAAAACCCCCATACCAATATTATCCATCATGGATTTTATTTCCGCATCATAAGCATCAATCCACTTATTAGATTCTGAGTCCAACATTGCGGCTTTATAGCTACGGGTTCATTAAGATCCCTAGACTATGCTCCTCCACCTCTACATTTAGACATAAGCGGTTTGGAGCTCGATGCGTCATTTTGTGACCTACGAATACGGAATCTCACACTTCCCTCTTGTGTGGTTCAAAACCCTCCACCTCTTGAGATATGTTTGCTCGTGAAATTTCATAAGAGTGTTGTCTATCTTCTTCTTCTTGAATTTCTTCAAGATCTACCGCCCTCCCACTGATTTCTTGACTTATGAGGACGCTCTCAAAGAATTCAGCCTACCTTGCAACAACAAATCTTGCTTTTTCAGGTGGGAAGTAGAAATAGTAACCCATCGTTTCCTTTGGGTATCCTATGAAGATACACTTAACAGATCTTTGTTCGAGTTTGTCAGGCGTATCTCTCTTCACAAGAGCCTCACATCCCCAGACCTTTAAGTAAGACAAGTTTGGAACTTTTCCATACCACAGTTCATATGGTTTTAGTGGTCAACCTGTCTTATTGGAACCTATAAATGAGATTGCGTGTTGCACAGGACTCTATAGCATAATCCCAAAAGGATAAAGGCAGAGTTGTAAGATTCATCATAGATCGCACCATATCTAGTAAAGTACGGTTTCTCCTCTCAGACACTCCATTATGTTGTGGTGTGTATGGAGGAGTAAGCTGTTGAACAATTCCATTAGCTTTTAGATAATCTTTAAACTCTTGGCTTATGTATTCGCCACCCCGATCTGATCGTATTGCACTTAATGGTCTTCCCGAGTTGATTTTCAACTTCATTTTATTTAAACACTAGGTTTGAAACGTTTCAAAGAACCTCATGTTTTATGTTTAAGAAATAAACATAACCATAACACTATAATCATCTGTTAATGTAATGAAGTAGCAAGCACCTGTCCCTTGACCACATGTCTAAGTGGACCACATACGCAGTATGTATTAATTCACAAGAAGATCTTTTACCCTTTCGTTACTATGAGGGAAAGGTTTCTTTGTCATCTTGCCAGATAAACAAGACTCGCATTTATCAAAAGATTCACATCCTGTTTGACTTTAACAGCCACATAGGGAACGTTGTGGATATATGACAGGTCACATATCCTTCATTCCTTGTTGCAGCTTCGTTTTAATACGATTTCTACATGTTTATATGAGCAAGACGACGATGCCATAGATAAGTGGAGTCAAGTTATGCTTGACTCTTTTTATTGCTTAACATTATAAAATAGAATTAACATTTGGTACAAGATCTATCATACCAATTTTCATAAATAACCATTAACGGAGAGAACAGCATTAAAATAAAGAACACCATTCTTTGAAACTGAAAATTTCCACAACAACCGTAAAACATTGAACAAATCCATTGTCAACCAAACGAGAAACTGAAACTACACCTCTAGTTATAGTAGGTGCATAATGACAATTGTCTAAACAAATCACAAGGCCATTAGGTAAAACTAAGTCAAAACTTCTGATTGCTTCTACTTAGCACGAACAACCATTTGCTCATACCAGTACAAGTAAATATCTCTTGTTTTCATCAGCAATCCTTTCGATCCTAAATTATACCCTGTTTTGAAACATTATGTTAGATACCACAATTCCAGTGTCATAACACCCAAAGAGTTATATTTAGGAAAAGAAAATATTTCTATTGTGAAGATAACCCGAATAACTGGCTGAGCCAACTTGCTTTCTCTTCTACTCAACTAACAGCAAGATAGCACAGATAGTTCCGTTTCCAATGTCCTACCTCCTTGCAGTGGTGGCAGGCATCATCCTTAGCTGGGCGCTCCTTAGCAGTAGGCTTAGGGTTGTTGGGCTTAGGGACATAAACTTCTTAACCTTATCCCATCCATTACCCTTATTCTTGCCTTTTGCATTAAGCGATTTCTTATTAGCCTTCTGGATTTTTAACCACTTTAATTAAACATCATTACTTGTGGTGTTTCAGCTTCTTAGGTAAACCCTTTTTCATACTCAATAAGTCATAGCATGAAATTTCACCAATTGTCTTCCCATGTTTATGCATATTGAATTTCTTACAAATCCCACAAAATCTTTAGTAAGAGCCATTAAGAATTAAGCCTACTGAGATAACCTGTGGTTATCATATAACCATATGACGTTCCAATTGCTCCACATATCCTTTTATCTTAAGGACATAGTCGGCAACTGGTTTACCCCTTCTTGTTTGCAAGCATGGAAATATTGGATTAAATCAAATTTATCCACTCTAGCTTGTTTTTCAAACATAGATCAAAGCTCCTGAATCATATCATAAGGATAGGCACACTTCAAACTGTCTATGTAGTTCAGGAGTCATACTCCCGAGCATAAGACAAGCAATCTCAGTATGAGCATCATATAGAGCTGTCCACGGTTGAGTCACAATGTTAGGTTCAGCGCCACCTGGGGAGCACAAGGAGGTAGAAGGCCTGTTCATACATGCATTTTCTTCTCGACTCTCAAGACTAACTTAAGTCGAGCAAACCAGTCATTGAAATTATTACAGAAAGTTTTTCTTTCTCAAACATCGACCTGATAAGAGCCGAATGGTTTATGTTTTGAACAGGTAAGCATCTATAAAAAACATAAAAGTTCAAGAATTAGTATAATTCGATAATACTCCTTGAAGAAAATTAATTACCCATGTTTAATTAAATAAACCTAATTAATTTCCTAAGGTTAGGACCCAACTTGACATACCCCCAACCACATCAGTTGATCTGCTAGTGATGGTGTATTCAAAAGGTAATCAACGATTGATAATTCACACAACTTTTGCAAATTCCTAAACCATATGGGACTTACTTTATTACAAGAATATTCTAGTAAAGCAGTTTCACATCCCATCTATGCCACGTGTTTAACTATAGGTCTAACCACAAAACGCTAAGTTTGTCCAATTTTAAAACAGTAATTATGTAACACTCACCGTCATCACGGAAAAAGCGTATAATTACCCTTGGATTGCAACTCCACCATCTACACATGCGTCTCTACGCATAGGTAAAGAGCAGTCTACCAATGCTTTCATAAATTTGGTTGGCAAAAACATAAGTTGAAAAAGGTATTTTATTTGACGAGTCAAATAACGTACGAAGAATGCATGCCTACATCTTCGAAACAATTAATATTAAATAATAAAAACTTTTATATACCTCAATTAAGTATTATTACGGAGTATCGCAACTATCCTTGTAACTTATACATAAATAGTGATACCCGATCTTAAACATTGACAAGATTCACAACGTGGGTTTAACATGTAAAAGATTTTCTTTTTTATTATCGCGGGAAAGATTAAGAAATGATTAAAATCATTCAAACCCTAGAACCCATTACTCGCGACTTCCATACATAGTATACAAGGTAAGGAAACTACAAACAGTAGTCAGGATTATACGGCAATGGTATCTACAAACCAAAGTCCTTGATGATCCTCCCCGAACTTTATCCAACCTGCAACTATATACGTATTCTGCAAAATACGTCATTGATAAAAATTAAAACTTAATTTAAAACACATTATCGAACTATAAATTGGCTAGTCTAATCACTGAGAAGATTCTTACATAACACAGGATGTAAGACCGGATCCATTTTTGCGACTTTTGCAATATATAGTCCATGAAAATTCCTACTTCATTTCAGATAATCATAGTCCAGGTTTAATTTTTGTTTTCAGAAAAACTATTTTTATTTTCCTCACTAAGTCAAGAACTTAAAAAGATAACAACGCAAGTAAACATCAACTAAGCTAAATAACATTTATTTAAACATACTTAACACATTAAGCATCAAACACAAATACATGATCCTAATTAATCTAATCAAAAACATGCATTTATTCATAAAAGGCTCCTTTCGTCTAAAAAACTTCCGCGTCCAAAACATTCGAATACAATACGATTGCGTAAGCCTTAATAAATACACTCTACCACATAGCACATCAAACCTTTTTAAGCTATTTTTAGCCCCCATTGATTCCACTAAAAAAAGACTCTTCACCGAATTTAATAAATCCAGGATCTTACTTACCAAGTAATAAATACTTTCAAAATTATGTGTATTTTAATCATATTTAAAACAAATCTTTTACAATTAACAAGAGTTATAATATCTAATATCAATCCATGATAACTTGCATGATTTCTTACATGGATTACTTTACATCTAACAACTTACAAAAACCTTTAAAACAATTACAATTAAATATCAAGTTTTTATATAAAGTTGCATACAGAACCAAATCTCGCCTAATAAATTTTATTATCCATTCAAGATCAAATCTTTTTAACAAAAAAAAACCGCCCAACGGGGCATTAAAATTAATTATGAAACTCTAATTTTGTCCAACTTAATTTCTGTAATTAAAAAGATTCTACAACGATGGCTCTGATACCTCTAGTTGGGTATTCTTCTATGCTACTAATTAACAATGTAAAACTACATCGAGTGACACAGACGGAATAAATGGTCACGTTGGGTAATAACACAATAATTAACAATGTATCTATAAAACATGTACCTTTTAGCACGAAACGATACAACCGCTTTAAAGGTACCGTAAAATCCACCTGTCTTCTATATATATGCTAGTGTATAATATCCACGCGACAACCCAAGAATTCCAAGTTAGATGATTCCTCTAAAGCTTCCCACACACATACGCTTCATTTATAGCAAACAATTAAGATCTATGCAGTACTTCAAGTGCAGTGATAAGCAAAAAAACCGTCCACACGTTCTCGTAGAAATCCAACGATTGAGCAACCCTCTGTGGGTTTTTTCCCTTGGATCGAACCAACACAAAATAGAACCATAAAAAACCACCCCTTTTGAGTTTTGTGGTTTGAATGCGATAAACAAAAAAAGAGATGGAGAGAGATTAAGGATTATATTTTTCCAGGCACTCCAACCAATGAATCCCTACCTCTATTTATAGGCTAAATTCCTCTTGGTTACAATGGAAAAACCCTCTCGAACACAACCTTCTTAATAGGGGTTAATGGCAAATTAAAAAGAAAGCCTCCTAAAAATGTGGTAAAAGGACGTGGGTAATGGGAAGTCAATTATTAAAACAAAAAATAACTTGTAACTTGTTCACTCCTCTTCCTATTTGGTTTTTCTTTTTTTCTTTTCCTAGTAAAAACTAATTTTATTCATAATAATAATTATTTGAGCAAACATGGATGCATTAAGCCTTAGTTAAAAAAAGTGGTTGTCAATTGGTATTTTTGTGTGATCAGTTATGATAGTTTACTTGTTTTAACGTTTCATTTCTTGTTTTTGTTATCTAAAGAACTATAACGATAGTCTTCTAAATTACAATGTTACATGTTTTGTCTTGAAAACTTTTGGCCCTCCCAATCAAGACAGTCAAGCTCTGCCACTGACTTGGAGGGAAGTTGACAACGGATATAGATGGTTTAAATATACTTTTTAGAATGCAATTTCCTAATAAGTTTAGCTTGAAAAAGCAGGTTAATGTCTCTTCCCAATTATAAAAGATAATTATGTAACCACTAGTTTGTGACTAAACAGTTTTAAAATATGAAATGCTGAACTAAAACTCTAGCTAGGGACGTATACGTTTGGTACGTCAGAGTAACGATTAAACACAGCAGATTAACACACAAGCACTCTTGATCCTATTTTTCATTCATTTGCTGATGCTTCACGAGCATAGCTACATCCGTATGAACATCAATGGATGATACCGTTTCTTATTAACATATAAACAAATTATATTTAGTCAAAAACAACTACAGTTTTGTTGCGCGAAAGGAGATTGTGAAGCAACCGATTGCAAGTTTCATATAAACATGTTTTATCTTGACCAGGACAATTTACCTAGCTAGGGTCTTAAAAATCTTCTAGGATTTAACCTTTTCTAGTGTCAGGGCCGTCTTTAAGGGAGTGCAAGAGGTGTCATTGCACAAGGTCACGGCTTGACAAAGGCCACAAACTTTCATACACTTGTATTATATATATACACATATACACAATATGATGCTAGAGTTAAATTAGTTCATGCACTACCAATACATATGTATTTTGTGTGTGTGTTCAAGGGACTCTTTATGGTGATGGCACAGGGCCATCGAAATCAATAAGACGGCCCTGTCTGGTGTATATCTAGGATTTATAAAGAAAAGTAAGGTTCAGTATCGAAGATAAAGAACAACGCAGACCAGGGATATTAGATACGGTTTTGGTTGCTTTTGAGGGAGAGGCCTGAAAGAGCATTTAATTTCAGGTAGAATGTGCAATGCGCACATGTTTAATGGGATGTAGAAAAAGTAACGCGTCTTTATAAATATTGGAGTTAATTGTATAAATGGTCTTTGTTGTCTGTCGGGTTTAACGAAAATAGTCTCTAACCTTTTTTTTCTGGATTCTCTCCTTATGGTTTTGACCCGTATCGGGTTTGGTCCTTTGACCAATATTTTTGTTAGTTTGAATGTTAAGTGCATCATGTGCAAGTCACATGTAAGAGCAATTTTGTCATTTTCTTATCTTTATCATCTAACATCAGGGTTCTAAAAGGCGCGCAATAGCGGCGTCATAGTGGCGCTATAGCGCTAGGCGTGGCCTCTACGTTACGAAACAGGCCAAGGCGTCGTCTCTAGGCGTGGCGTGCAATAAAGGGCGATAAATTTGGTGTTAAAGCGCGCTCTATAGGTGCATTTTTATGAAGCCTTTTAAAGATTTTCATGGACTTGAGTTATTCTACAAGTATTGAGATTTGGGTTGTATGAGATTCGGGGTTAGTAAAACCCATAACTCAATTTTAAGACCATTCGCAACGACAACCGTCACTGGATTCAGTACCCATCACCCCCAACGAACACGAAGACGATCATATTTGATTTTGTTGCATTTGAGTGTTATTTTTATGTAATTGGATTTGAGTGTTATTTCACGCTATTTATAACCTTGTCTAACATACACTATCTCATTTTTCTTACCTCTCACCAAACCCACCATTCTCTCATTGCTTTTATCTTCTTTAACTTAAAACCGACACCCTTCATATCCTCTCCTTTGTATTACTTCTTCACAAACAAACACCTGCTACACCTAACAAACACACACACACACAAAAGCAACCACCACCTCTTGCAGCCACCACCCGCCCCACCTCTTGCAGCCACCATACGCAGCGACCACTCGGAGCCACCCCTATTTATGTGGTTTTTTTGTTTGAATCAAGTTTTATGCGAGAACCACTCGAGCCACAAAGACTTTTGTTGTTTGTACCATTCGCAACGACAACCGTCACTGGATTCAGTACCCATCACCCCCAACGAACACGAAGACGATCATATTTGATTTTGTTGGATTTGAGTGTTATTTTTATGTAATTGGTTTTTAGATCTGATGTTTGATGATAAAAGAGAGGATTCTGATTTTTTTTGTTAACTTTGGGTTGATTTGTTTTTTAATGTTGCTGTAAATTTACATGTGTATATACTATGGCTGGAAAAAATATTTAGGGATCTGTTGGAGAAATCGTTTATAGAAGAGAAACAAAGTACATGGAAGTCTAGTCAAAGCTGTTTGAGTTTTTAACAAAATGAAAGATGTATTTTGTTAAAGGAAAAAATCAAAGACGTATTCTTTTAACAAAAAAGAAAGAGGCTGTTTGAATTTTTTTGCATATGCTTTTGTTGTTTTTAAGTTGATAGTAATGTTTATTTATAATTTTACATTTGAAATTTGATTTGGGTTTGATGAAATGTGAAAGGATTCTGATTATGGCTTTGATTATGGTAAAATAATAATTTTTAGGTGAGCGGAATTTTGAGGATGGTAGCCGGAAATAATGGTGGAGGAGGTGGTGTATATGAATATAGAAGAGAAGGCCGAAGAAAAGGATAAAGACAAGGATATTTTTGTTATTTTACTCCATAAACATGTATTTAACAGTCAAACTAACAGAGTTAGTGGTCAAGGGATTAAACCCGATATGAGTTAAAACCATAAAGAGAGGATCCGGGAAAAAAAGATTAGGGACTATCTTCGTTAAACCCGACAGACCACAAGGACCATTTATGCAATTAACTCTAAATATTGATTTACCATCTTTCTCTACTTGTCTAACTAATGCCCTTGGGGCATTGGTTTAAATGATTAAACAAAGAAAGTTTTTGTTTATTGAACAAGATTTGATGCCCGCGTTTCGCTGCGGTGCGTTTTAAAAAAATCACCCATGTTCACAATTTGAGTATTCGTCATCATCATATTTGAGATCAAAGAAAATGTTGTGTGTGGAATATGAGCGCAAAACATACATGAGAAGGTCGGTCACTTAAGTATATTATTAACAACGGAAACAATCAGATGTAGTTTATTACATATACTAATGATAGCATAACTATATACAATACGAAGCAGTGTGCACATCATGTCACGAACACGAATGAACATTGAAGTGCTGATCTCTAGACAGTTATCAGACTCTCCTATATGACAAAGGACCGAAAAAATATAGCCAAAGATGGACATGGAAAGAGGAGATGATATTTAGATGAATACTAAGAAACCCAAGATAACACACATTCACCAAACCAACATTTAGTTCACTAACAAAAGTACCATTAGCGTAAGAACGTAATACTTGACTTCCAATAACATACCTCGGCATTGCTTTCATCATTCTTAAGCAAATCGAAAATGAACTTTGCAAACTTTGCGGGCCATCGACCTTGACCATTAAAATGTCTAGCCTGAGCAATACGGCCACCCAACACCCTTTTAGAAATGGGTAAATGGAGTAGCCTGCTTGTGGACACCAAGACATTTTCCAAATACCTCTCAGCCTTGATCAAAGTCCTCTTCCAGAGTGCATGTGTGGTTCCCTGGTGTTCTGCAAACACACACAGTAAAGAACACTGTAAGTCATGCAAGCTAAAGGAACAGCTTCCCATGGAACTATGAGTTTCATCACACAGTAACATTCATACCAAGATGTTAAAGGAAGCAACATCGACAGGTAATATATAACAGGTCAAAACAAAGCATATCATTTAGACCCAAAAGCCATTTAACCAAATGTGATTTTACTTAATCCAACCCAATTTTTCCTATCTCACTCAACCTCCCATAACACACGATTGGAATAATCATTTGAATCCCCTTCATTCAGTATCTACATTTTCGGACTAAAGAACCACTTCTCCAAGCACAACAAAGACAAAGTAAGTTTTTGACTTCATTCAAATAAATTAACAAATGTTCAACTATTGCTACAATTAGAGCGCACTTAAAAAAAGGAGAGAGAAGAACTGCCAACATTAAAGCCAACGAAATCCTTGCAAATAAGCAAAGAGAATGCAAAATAAAACCTTTAAAAGGACTTTGAACATATATTGATTATATAATAAATTACTTCAATGTTAAACAAATACCTATTAATCCTTATGTAACAGTAGCAACTTACTTTGTTGTCCACAAACATTTTCGTTAGGAAGTCCTTGTTCAAGAGCATCTAAGACACATATGATGAATACTTTTAACCATTTTGTTAAACTATGTTTCGCAACTTTCATAGCCTCTTCAACTCTAGTCAATCATGTTTAGTTCTCGATGTTGGGTATTAATCTAGCAATTGTAACTTCTTTGTCGAACAAAGCTTGTTAAAAGATATTTTTTAAGTACGTGTGTGTGAGTTTGAGTCTACATTTTTTTTGTTATCTACTGTTGGGTTGGTGTCTTAAGTCCCTCTTAATGCACATATTTTTCTTCTTCTTTGATCAAGTACTTAAAAATTCATTATTTGTCATTTTCTAATCTTAGCCCCATGCTTCCACAAACAATATTTCAACTGATTTGCTAAATTATACCTTTATAGTTGATAGAATAGAGAGTTATAGACTATACACATTTGTAACTGCAATTATCAAACTTTTATGCAACTGATCTATAAAAGAGTAAAAAAAAATTCCTCGAACGTCTTTGGTCATTTCTTATTAAGTGGTTGTCGGTTGGTCTGAATGTGAACATTTAATCCGATAGCTTCGAGCATTCTACTTGACATAA
>BQNB010104037.1:3166-20489 GCA_026074375.1 Tanacetum coccineum
CTATGTGAATTACGATTAAGATAGTTTAAGCGGTTTAATTAGTTACTCTTTTTTTTGCAGATATTAATTTTGAAAGATGAAGTTACTTTTATCACTTGCTTCTACCTGGGGAGATGTATTCAGCACAAGCAAATTAAAAGTAGTCCATTTAAGTAGTGCTATGACTAATGTGGTTTACAGAACCACATGGCCAAAAAACAGAATTGAGAATGATTAAAGAATATTGTCTTGGTCCAGTGGAAATTAAGACGCATGAATCGATCTTGAGTCAGACATGCGCATGTGAAGTTTGTACATTATGTTTATGGTATCATTAAGTTCTTTGCTGATTTTCTATATTAAATTTGGTGTTATGCTTTTGAATCACTATGTTTATAGGTTGCAATCAGTAGCACTGATGTGTATCATCCAAGAGCTTGGTGGAAAAATAACAAGCACAAGTTAAGGTTTTGGAGTAAATGTAATTTAACAACCACAATACGTTTTTAAGTTTAATTCGTAGTTTATAAGTTCTATGTCCCAATATCTAATTTGTTTTTACATTTGCAGGAAACAATGAATTGCAGAACAAGGTTCAAATATCACTGAAACAATGAAAGGTATGTTATAAATAATGCAAAGAATCTCAATTGAGTAAACTCTTTTATGAACCATTATGAAAGCCATATACCACATTGGTGATCTGTGTTGCTTCTGTATTAAGATAACATTAAATTACACTTTTAATTCTCATGATAACGTTCAAACTTTTATATTTAATGTAATATTTAAGAATTTTACATACTTTATTTTTATATTATGCCATGTAAAGTTACTTATGATTCGTTTACCTATTCTTCAAGTGATATTGCTTAGATACAAGCTTTTTATAAGAATAAAAAAGACTTCAGCGTAAATTACGAAATCGAGAAGCTAGCTCATAAGTTTCTACTTGAAAACAAAGTAATTGTCATGTCGATGTCTCATGTAATAAAGGAAATGGGCCGCGAAGTGGTCCGCAAAGAAAATCCTGAAGAGCCTGGACAACGTACTAGACTAATGGGTTACAGGGACGTTGTTTGTGTATTTAGAGAAAATTCGGTACAATATCTCAGAGTTTATGATATAATATATCACCAGCTTGTCAGCCACTGGTTGGCTACATGTATATCACAATTTTTTATCACCCTTGGGTACAATTGACACTGTTGTTTAAATGTTTTTTCAACATTGCAGGCTACAGACTCATTGTGTGACTCAGCCTTATATAATTGCTACGAAACGCCACCTTAGCAAAATGCACCTATACAGAGACTATTGTGTCCTCATCTACGATATACAATACATATTAATGGCTTAGCTCGACTTTCCCTCATTAATACTGATGGCATTATTGTGTCATCTTTCTCTCCACGAAAATATTCTATGCAACTTTCCTCTGATGCATATGCTAAAAAATGGCATTTTGATCATGAGGCGCTTCATGCCGACCTAATCAGCAGGTAAGTTCTTACAATTTTATGTCCAATTTGTATATTATAGATTAGGTGTGGTGACGGTTTTCTAATTTTCGGATATTGATAGGGGAATGGCTATTGAAGATCAAAGTGCACCACATGGTATAAAACTAACAATTGAGAACTACCCGTTTGCGAACGATAGTCTACTTCTTTGGGACGCTATTAAACAATGGGCAACTGCTTATATCACCCATTACTACCCCAACCAAAACTTCTAGAATCTGATGAAGAGCTTCAAGCATGGTGGACTGAAATCCGAACGGTGGGGCATGCAAACAAAGAAAACGAACCATGGTGGCCACAACTTAAAACACAACAAGATTTGATTGGAGGTGTGTCAACAATAATGTAGGAATCATCTGGCCATCATTCAACTGTCAACCTTGGTCAATACGATTTTGGTGGTTATTTTCCAAAGAAACCAACTAATACTGATGGGAAGCCTTTATGAAGATCCAACCGCTAAAGAGTGGGAAGCCTTTATGAAGAAGCCTGAGGACGTACTATTAAATTGTTTCCCGACTTAGATTCAAGCTACCGAGGTAATGGTAATTTTGGATGTTTTATCAAGTCATTCACCAGATGAGGAGTACATTGGTACCTCCATGGAGGCTTCATGAGAAGCAGAATCGGCTATAAATTCTGCGTTTGAAGAGTTTCGTGGAAGGTCAAAGAAATTTGATTATATCATAGACTCAAGAAACCGTGATCTCATTCTAAGGAACCTAACTGGAGCAGGGTTGGTTCAGTATCATCTTCTTAAGCCATTTTCTGGACACGATCGTGACTGGTAAAGGTGTTCCTTATAGCATCTGCATCTAATTACTATTTTACATCGAAAAAAGGCAATCATTCTTAATATTATGCATTTTTAATAATTGTAAAGTTTAGCATCAATTGATAAGATTAAAAACGTCCATAATCACTAACCAATGGCATGCTATATAGCATTTACTCGGATGTGACAAAGCTATATTACGGGGTGACTGTTAAAGGTGTTCCTTATAGCATCTCCATCTAATTACAGTTTTACATCAAAAAAAGGTAATCATTCTTAATATTATGCGTTTATAATAATTGTAAAGTTTAGTATCAATTGATAATATTAGAAACGTTGATAATCACTAATCATTGGCGCGCTATGTAGCATTTACTTGGATGTAACAAAGCTATATTATCGGTGTTAACTTTCTTCGGTAAATTGCAACAAAATATTGAATTTTTATTCATATAGAAGTAGAAAAGCGAAAAATAGTTTTCAATAGGGTTAGAACTTGCAACATAGCCAATATTTGTGTATCCTAGCCAATATAGAAGAGTAAGGTATGTTTCAACTTTTACTCCTCAAGTCTCACTGTCTGAATTGTCATTTGTATGTGTGTTCATCTCTCCTTGTCTTTTGTGAGGCTGATGGTCTATAAGATGCAGCAACGTTAAACAGAAATGTAGTAGTTTTTTTGAACTTCTGCTCTCAAGTTTCACCTAAGTGAGTGTTTGAATTGTCATCTATGTATTTATTTGTCCTTCTTTTACTTTAATTTAGACGTCAAACATTCTAATTGGGTTTACTTCAAACGTGTAGCTTTTTAAGCTCTTTTAGTTTGTAGATTTAGGTTTTATAGTGATTAGTTTTAGGTTTTATTTGAGTTTTTGTAGGTGATTGCAATGATGTCGCAACCGAATCACGTAGAAGGGTGATTGCGCTTCAACGTATACAAGGTTTCAATAAAGCCTTCTACATTAATTTCGACGTTTAACGTAGAAAAATAGAATCGTTAAGTTTTATGAATCGAACCTGCCCGTCGGGCGGGTTACGTAACTAGTATATATATATATATATATGTATATGTATATATATATATATATATATATATATATATATATATGTATATGTATATATATATTATTGTAGTAGGACAAATTAAGCCAAAAAATTAAAGTTTTCGGAAATAGCGAGAAAGTTATAATAGATACGTAAATAAACACTTAGCCTAAAATCGCAAAATATATGAGGGACTCCTAGGTTATAGTCTAGGCTCAACCACCTACTTCTCTATAACCAAAGGCTCTGATACCAATCTGTCACACCCCGCCAAGGCGGAAACACGAGGCGTAACATCATGGATATCAAACAACCCCTATGGTGTCATACAATAGAGTTATCACTACATGCTATTAACTAAATATAAAAGACACGATGTGTCATGACAATACCGAAAACAAAAGAACGGCATCTTGTATTAATGAAAAAGGGGTCTCATCAATACAAAGATAATGTATCACAACCCTATCAAACCTAATAACATTCAAGAATTCATGCAAACAATTATAAAATAAAATCAAATGAAAAATTCCAATGCCATCCTAATGGTCTCTCTAGCCACTTTTATTAACTTCAACACCTTCATAACGCTCACCTGAAAATGATGCTTAAAACGTCAACGCAATGGTTGATGAGAGTCATAGGTTTTACGACACCAATATACAAGACTTAAATCAATTACTTTGATTATATAAAAACAAACATGGCAGGACAATTAAGCTGGCTATTATACATGCTAGCATTTATGCAACCAACAATCACCATTGGGACGGAACGTGTCCCCCGATCCAAACCACAAAATATAGTCATGGATAGGAATGCTATCCCCAATCCCAGACTCTTGGTACCGTATCCGCACAGGTTCATACCTACACAAAGTAGGCAAAACCTCTTACCCACAAAGTAGGCAAAGACCAATGCAACATCATACAACATGCAACACATAACATATAATTACTTAAAAGTCCATGAGTAACTTAAACCACATAATCACAGCAATCAAAACATTTTAAAACATATTTTGCATCATTTCCATCCCAAA
Source organism: Tanacetum coccineum (assembly GCA_026074375.1). Taxonomy (NCBI): domain Eukaryota; kingdom Viridiplantae; phylum Streptophyta; class Magnoliopsida; order Asterales; family Asteraceae; genus Tanacetum; species Tanacetum coccineum. The sequence goes on from BQNB010104037.1 coordinate 7,530, forward strand.
AAACATAGTAACATGGGACTATGAAACTCACCTGATGCTCAGCTTACTTGACAAGATCTTGCACGCAATCTAAACATACAAAAACATATATTACACTCGGTTAGGCTAAATGCCTAAGCTAATGCAACAATTACATGATGGAATTCTAAACCTTACACTAAGTTTATAATCCTTTAAGTACATCTCCCAAATCATTTTCATATCCTATATGACTTTATTTATTAACTTTCACTTTTACAATTTCTGACTGAATTTTGTAGTCAATTTATGACCACAAATAAAATACCAAACACTTAATTGATGATTCTCCTTACATTTCTTAGCTCCCCAATGAGTTATGAGCTACTGTGATTTTTTAGAAAAAATAATAGTAAGTGTAACTATTTTATAAAAATTCATCATTACAAAGTGCTTAGATTCGGATCTGAACGCACACAAAAAAGTTTGACGTCCTTAAAAATACTTAGAAAATGTTTTTGCGTTAGCCCTTCGAACTGAAGTTAATAGACACATAAAATATGACTCATTATTTTTGGCTAACCCAAATTTGCCTTTTAAGTAGGGGTTTTACTCACCGAAATCAGACCCAAACCAGGCCCGAATTTACTGTTTTAACAATTTTTCTTGCGAAATTTATTTGACTAACTTCCCGACCTCAAAACCTTTCGGGGCTAGACTTTTTGGAAACTAGACTCTCTGAACTTATCAATAGATATAAGATTCATCAAAAATCTCGTTACCAATCATGAGATAACATTCGAACAAGATGACCCAAAATTCTGCTCAATCCTAAATTCAATTCTATCGCGTTCTAACTCTAACCGAATACATCAAATCGAATCTAAGCTATCCCTAAACACTTCTAATTAGATTTAACATTATAAATTTACATATTTTTATAAACCCTGATTTATCCATCACTTTATTGTTACATAAATTAAAAAGAAAGTTAAAACAATGAGAGTTTATAAACATACCTTAATCATTGATTCTTGAAACCTTAAATCACCAAATTGATCTTTAAAAAAATCTTTTTTTTTCTTTCTTCCTGGTTTGATCGACCGAATATAAAAAAATAGGGGATGAGGGTTTGTATTTATAGTGAAAAGAAGGAGGTTTAGATAATTACCTAATTAGAGTTGTAGTTGGACTAAACTTTGTTTTTCTTTCCTTCTTTCTCTCCTAAACCCGGTCGAACAACACCCCTTTATATTATTTTTTATTTTTTTATTATTTACACAAAAACCCTTTACTTTTGTTGTTTTTATAAAAACCTTTATTTATTTAGACATCTTTTTAATAAAACTAGTGTTAAATACCTAAAAATAAATTCATTTCATAATTTATTTCCCTAACTTAATAATACTAAAATCTACTAACTAAATTTTCTATTCTCACGAATTCCTATTATCTAAATACGTATACATATACATATAAATACGTATACACATAAAATTTTACCATTATTTTCATTGTCACCAAAAGTGAACAAAATAAAATACCCACATTAACCATAAATTAAATCAAAATGAGACGATCACGCTCACAGATTGATAACCAACTCACATAGAATCACATAAACACATAATTACTATAACACATAATGAAACTCAAATCAATACTAACGGTTGACTAACCTGCTCAAAGCACAGTTGTCACAGCGGCGGGGCTTTAAGAAATGCATAATCTGTTACAAATTTGTTCATCATCAGCAGAAATCAACAAATCAATTATAAGCGACTGGGTGTCATTTTACCATGTTTAAAAGAAAAATGCAATAAAAAGAGCGGCCAATAATCAGAGGGGCAAGACGGGTTCAAAATAAAACATTATAAAGTTATGTATAAATCTAAAATTCCGACACTCTTTACTAAATATAATCACTAAGTGCCAGACGACTACATAGGAAAAATGTTAAACCGCAACGTGATTTAAATAACATGCACGCATAAATACAGATACAAGCAGAGTTTCTTTATACGCAACTACAACACAAACACAATTTATACACCTAAACATCCTTTCGCCGAATTTTTTTTGTAAGAAGGATAAATATTCTCAAAAAGAGTTGTGGCCTGAGGGCTCTTGATATATTCCTAATGCTATACGCGGCAAAACCTATGATTTTATCGATAACCCCAACACTTTTAAGGAATTTTCAAATTTCTACTATCTAAAAGCTTATGTGATTGGTTGTGGCCAGTTTTATCTCCAAATAAAGATAAACGAGTAACCACATAGAAAACTCATGGGTCTTAAAAACCCTAACTCGTAATGTTAGTATGCTCCAAGCACGAATAGGTAGACTAATAATTAACATTATGAATGAGACATTTGAGACTCGAAAATTATCTATATGCACGTCTTCTTATGTTTATCTATATACATCTTAATTTCAAAGTCCAAAACTACAACAAAATACACCGCTCCTAAGAATTCTACTGCCAACATATATGAGCAACATTTAAACCTTCGTTGGATAACATGGTTTGCCACTCATATCCGCTACCACCCTTTTGTACAATAGCCATGCAAACTACGTCGTTTTGGGATGCCAAATACCCCAACACTTTGAGTTCTAAGAGAAGAGCAAGGCAGCTGGGACTCAAAACGTTGCTCCCGTTTGTCAGCATTTATACTCCACCAGCGGTACACTTGACGCCAGAAAACATTCTTCAAGTGTCCCCGACCTTTTTTCTAGCATGTAAATCATGGATGCAACATGCTATAGACCTTCTCAACAATCTTTGAAAACATAACTTTAAAGGCTATGCGTTAAAGACTCCAAATAATCCTGATAGAGTCTATAACATCTTACATGATGTGCTAGTTTCTTGTTGAGGTTTTATTCCCGACAACGTATAGAATTTATATTTGTTAGAAATGAAATATACATGTGCATAAACAGTTATCAGCTACATTTTGAACCAATAATGTGCAACAACTGCAAACACAATAACAACCTCCCCCAAGATACACGAAATTTGAGTTCACTTCTAATCTATTTAAACATATTTAATATCAACCACCACAACTTCTTATAAGTTTAATATCGTGCACAAACCTTAAACGTCGATCTTTTTTAGCAAATGAAATGACCAAATTTATTGTTTCAATCTGAAATTCATTTGCAACCTTTATATTTAAAAAACAATGGCATTTAAGGTCACAATGATGCAACCCGGTCCACTATTTAGGTCCTTAAAGATCCATTTTTAGGGCCGGCAAAAATACAAAGAAAAAGGAAAAACCAACCGAGGTTAAATCATTAGGTACTACTGGAAAAAATATATTTAAGAGTAAACTGCAAAATACATCCCTGTGGTTTCAACTTTCTTACATAATACATCCCTGTCAGAAAATATTAGCAGTATACATCCTTCATTAGGCAAATGTTTGCCACAGTACATTCCTGAGGACGAACGATGCAAATATTTTTCCATTATCTTCTCACGAGGGATGCATTGTGTAAAAAAACCACAGAGATGTATTTTGCAAATATTTTATATTTTTTTATTATTTTTAACATATCGTATTTAAAATATGTCGTTTTACTTTTAAACAAAAATCGAGGGGCAAACGGTAAACGACGCAAATTAGGCTTTTAAAATTCAGCTTTCTCTTTGGTGAAATTACTTATTGCTAAAAGATAAGGTTGCTTTTCATAACAAGAAATTTTTTCCTCCTACGTGCCAAAAGCACGACCCGTCAGCTAAAAACATGATCCTATACTGCTAAACTCAAATAAATATTGTTACTTTATCATTTTGTATAAACATATCGGGTAACTCGTAGCTTATTTACTTGCCCAAAACGCAACCTACAAGGTCATCAAATAATCATATGCCATCACTATTATGCATGTAGCAACATCCCTTAGCTTAAGCACAATTTGAAATATCATATATCGTCTCAAAACAATATCGTTTTACTTTCAAATACAAATCAAAGGCCCACCGTTAAATGACACGGTTTTGGCATTCCAAAATTCGATTCTGTTTTGGCCGAAATATTTTAATGGCTAGAAAATAAGGCTGTTTTTTATAAGAAACAATTTTTATCACTCCAAAATCATGACCCATCAGATAAAAAACATGTTCTTATGCTGCCGAGCTAAAATAAATACTGGCACTTCATTATTTCGTATAAACAAACACGTGACATGTGATATTGAAGAAGGGGCGAAGCACAAAATCCATTAGTTTATGCATGATCTGAAACATGACACCTCATTTTTAAACGGTACCCTTTTACTTTCAAATACATATCAAGGCTGAAACATTATCCGAAAAAAATTTGATGACTACATATGAAACTCTAAAAACTTTAAATCAACAAACAAGCTCAGACGTATTTATTGTCTAATAAAAAGAATATATTGTATCCGTTTATAAGAATTAGAAGTACATGTGAAGAGTCGAATAAGATGTCTTGTTAATATCGTGTTAAGATATCTCACTCAACCTCAAGTTGAAATTTTATTTGAACTTTTAACTTTAAATAGGAACAGTTGAAGATTTTGACTAAATGTACACATGTAAATCAAAATACGTAGTAGTACGATTTGAGGATGTACTTCCTATTTTATGCTCCCATACTCTCACCACCCCGTAGGCTTTCTGTTTTCCTCAGTGTTTGATAAATTAAAAGTTTGTAGCTTCAGTCCCACCGAATGAGACCCATTTTGGTTGTAAGAACATATCATAATTGGGTATGCAAGTTTACCTAAAAATGAAGATAAACATAAAGGTAGTTTCTTAGCAAAAGTAATAATCTTTAGCCTAGCCTTTAAAATCCATAAGTTACAATATGTATTTCATCGATTATATTTTTTGTGCAGTATAAAGTATGCACTAAATACATCTTTTTGGAGACACAGTAGTAAGAATACCAATCATTCAAAATTAAGGTCAAGGGTTTGAATTCAGGGAAAAATTAATTCCCTTGTGGCCACGAAGGTTCACCTGTGCCGACTTCGGGCTATCCAAAAAGATAATCTCCTTGTGATTAGTCGGCTCACAATATCGAGTCGAAAACCCAGATAAAAAAATATGCACTAAATAATACAACACACTCGCACCAAACTTGAGTAATAACTTAGTTTCCATCCTTAGATCATATGCAATGCATAGCTTTTTCAAAAGCTTTTTACTGTTTAAAAAAGTTTTTCAAAGACTTTTTTGCATTGCAAACTTGAACTTTTTTAAAAATAACAGTACAATCAATGCAGTCCTCTCCACAAGCTACTATCATCACTTTAGGAGCTTGAAGAAGTGTATTGAAGTTTAGCTTACTCAGTCTTATAGATTAGCTTACTTAATTTTGTTTCTAGCAATAGTCAAAGCTATAACAGTTTTTAAAATTGATTTTCTCGCCTTTTTTGTTCTTTGTATTTCCTCTATAAATACTCCTTGTATCTCTTCATTTCAGTTAGCTGAATTCAATATGAAATGTGAAATCTTACAGCTCTCTCAATTTCAATATGGTATCAGAGCCATGTGCCTGATCTCCAGCAAACTCCAAACAGAATTCTAACAAATTTTTGGTGGTTTTGTAACAAACTCCGACCACCACAACCATCTTCTCCAATCACAAACTGATCATAACCACCATTAAAGAACACTAAAATCAACAAAACAATGAGATCAACTCATCAATGACACCATTAAACACTCAAAACACTTAAAACTTACAAAACATACAGACAACCAATAATGATGATGATCCAAGCTCACCTAATCATCCACTTTATCTTCATCAAAATGATCATCCATGGCTGATTCTCATATCCAAGAAATTAACATGATCTGACACTTATGGATCATGGAAGAGATCTATGATGATTGCTCTTAATGCAAAGAACAAATTGAAGATAGTTACTGGTGAATACAATGAACCTGAGGCAAATTCAAGAAATAGAGCACTATGGGAAAGAACAAATGACATGATTATCTCTTGGATTCTGAATACAATTGCAGAAAAGATAAGCAATTCTTTGAACTCTCTCAACACAGCTTCTGGTTTATGGAATGAGTTACAAGAACACTACTTACAGTTGGATGGGCATAGGATTTATCAGATCACAAATGACTTGGTTTAATTGAAGTAGAATAACAATGCAATTGAAATCTATTATCACAAGTTGAAAGGACTTTGGGATGAATGTGATGCATTAGAGGCTCCCTACATGTGTGTTTGTGTTTGAACCTATGAAAATGGTAGGGTCAATGGAGAAAGAGATCAAAGAAAGAGACTAATTCAATTCTTGATGAGGTTATATGCAAATGTCAGGGGTCAGGTTATATTGATGCAACCCATGCCTACACTTGCAAAGGCCTACAACATGATCAGACAGGAGGAGAAGCAAAGAGAAGGTTACATTCCTCAATCTACACCCTCGGCAACACTATCTGCACATTCAAACTACTCAAGGAATAATCAGTATAACAACACAAGAGGAAATAGGAGTTATAGTCAAGGGGAATCCTCAAACAAAAACTACAATCAAAATGAAAGGAGAAGTGCTTTCAAGTAAGGAGTTATCTGTGGAAATTATAGCAAAGAGGGTCATTCCAGTGAAGAATGTTACAAGATAGTGGGTTATCCTATTGGTCATCCTCTACATGGAAAATACAAGCCAAATGCACAGAGGAACAACATGCCAAGAACAGTCGACATGACCCAAACAACAGTCAATACAAGAATAACTCAAGAAGGAAATTCAGGATCCAATGGACATGACATGGCAGTAAGTGCAAGGATGGATCAATTGCATAATAAACTTAACCAAATGATGCAACATAACTCAAAAGAACAAACTGGTGTTGGGTCATTCAATTCTGCAACAGGTATACCTAACCTGCAATTCTTATAGACTAATTGGATCTATTATGCTAACTCAAATACACATTTGGGTAGTTGATAGTGGTGCCACAGACCATGTATGTATAACCTTGACCTCAATGCACAATGTGAGACTATGCAGACACCCAATCAATGTCACTTTACCAAATGGACAAGCAACACAAGTAAGACACATGGGTTCAGTGTACATTAACCCCTCAATCACATTACATGATGTTCTGTATATACCATCTTTTGCATACAACTTACTTTCAGTAAGTAAGTTAGGCACTCACTTACAATTATCAATTATGTTTACCCCATTTTCATGTTACTTTCAGGACCATCACAAGAGGATTGCTCATGGCACCCTTTGTAATGGTCTATACATCATCAAAACAAGAGAAACCAACCCCACAATCTCTAGCTCTTTCCATCAACAACCACAATCATCACCTTTGGCATGCAAGACTTGGACATCGTGCTTAGAACATCTGCAACAAATAGAGTCAATTTCTTTACCTGAAAAATGTACAATACCTTCAAATTCATGTAATGGATGCCCTTTGGCTAAACAACATGCTTTTCAAACTTTTCAAAATGACTTGGTATACTAGAAGCGTTTAAAGCATTAAACTATGCACATATTTTAATTTAAACATCACTATAAACCTCCATTTTGATATTAGTTTTTCTTTATAAAAAGTGTTTGTCAAAGTTTTACTATTGAAAACATAAACTGCAATAGATTTTTGATATTAAAAAAATAATAAAATTAATGATAAAAATCTTTTCAATGTTCGTGCCACTGGTTGCCCGACAATCAAGTTAGCTTCTGAGGATATTTAATTATGTGTATCTTTCGATGTAAGACAAGTGATCAAGTGAGAAATACTTTTATCATTGTGTAAGTAAGAAAATTATTAAAGCCATAACTACTATAGGCTTTAAAATCACCAAATAAATGCCTTTTATATTATTTAAAAAACAAAAAATGATTTGTATTAAGGGGGTGTTTAGGGTTGCGTTTGAACCTACTTATCTGCTTATTGCGTTTTGAAAACGCAAATAATCTATAATATATGTTTGGCAAAAACTAGTAAAAAAACACTTATTTGCGTTTTGCAAGTGTCAAAACGTGGTTTTGAAAAAGTTAATGGGATGCTGCTTTTGGGAAACACAGGGGTGTAGAGCAATAAATGGACTTGACAAGTTACAAATATACCCTCAATTAATATACTCAACTATCTTCTTAATAAATAATGGGAAGTCTCTTTTGGTCATTTTACTTTTTAAGCTATTAAATAATCTATTTTGTCAAACACTAACAACATAAGCAAAACCAAACACCAAATTTCAAAATCACGTTTTACAACAGCTGATTATCTGATTATCAGTTTTCAAAACGCATAATCTATTTTCAATAAGCAATGTCAAACACCCCTAATTAGGCTACCCCCAGTAAGGGCACCGAACGACTTAAATTTTTTCTGCCATATTAGCTTTCTCTCTCCGGCGACCTACATGCGACCTTTTAGCTACAGTAAGACGACCAACATCTTTTTTTTAAATTAATAACAAAATTATAATTCATTAATAATAAAAACAAAAATTAACAACAAAATTATAATTCATTAATAATAAAAACAATACATAATTATTCAAATAAGGGTAATGATCTGTTATTTCTTGAACAATGCGTGTAAATAGCCTTCGGCTCATTGGAAACCGCGTACGAAAGTATATAAAGAGAATGTGTTAGAAAGAGTACATAAAAATGGAGAAGTAACATGATATTTATAGGATAAAAAAGTTTATAATTTTTAAAATCAAAATGTTCTTTTATTTAAATAGCCAAACGACTATTTTTTATGCACACGAGTCGATTGTGAGAACGACTAACACTCTCATTTTTTTTTGCTCGACCGATACACGACTAACACACTACAATAGGGGGACAGTTGGAGATGGGAGTCTACCACAAGGTCGACCAACCTTATTGCATGCAGCCTTAGAAAGATCAAAAGTATCACCTAAACAATATATCACATTGACAAAATCACAAACTACATAACCAAAAGATCTTATTAGGCTACTTTTATCTATCACCATTAAAAGCACTTCCTTAAGATACGTTAGCGTCACATCATCTTTTTCTCTCATTCTTTTTACCCTCACTCTCTCTCACAATTCACTCTTATTAGTCAACGGTACCCTCACCGGACAAATCATTTTTTTTTATTAAAAACTGAAACTTTTATTATTCATAAATTAAAAACGTTACAGAAATAATTAAAAAACGTAAATGTACGGAATTAAAAACATAAACACTGCATAGATAAATAAAAAACGTAAACTAAAATTTATTTTGTTGACACATTTTGTTAGTAAAAATAATAATGGAAGTAAAGAGTATATAATTTGAAGTTGTGTTTAAAGATGTTGAGTTTAAAGAATATTTATATGCAAGTAAAATGATAGTGAGATTTTTTTATAACTAATATCGTTTCATGTGTGGTGGCCCACATTTTCACATTGCCCCAAAAGTATTGTGCTCACCATTGTGAGCTAAGATTCCTATTTATGGTGCGTGAGGCATGATGCTTGCATTGGGTTCACCGCCCTCACGAAACGAATTGTGACATTTTCACGGTACCGATAAATGTAGCCTTAGATTGATCTATTTACCACATACTGTGCTAGTTTGTAGCCCTGTACATGTAATTATGTGAATTGAATAAATACTCCATCTTTGTAAACAAGTTTATCTTAGAAAAAAATATTTCCCCTTAAATGGCGAATCAAAAATTGTAACACTTCAAGCATGCATTACCCCTTAACTGGTTACTCGCATTACAGAAGATATCCTCTTATGAGTTACGGACATGACCATCATGGAGGAATCCTTTTTATCATACTCATGGGATGTTATAAAACACGATTTGTTGCTCGCCATTAATTGGTTTCTTACTTTATTTTGCATTTTTAATATTTTTTTAACTTAAGGTGCATTTGGTATGTAGGTTTTGATATGAAAGAATGTAATCATACACGTAATTTATTATTTTTACTCATACATGAGACAAGACATGACACTTGGACATGATGCAGTCCACGTCATATGTCCATGGCGGCAATTTTTTTTGGCGTGACATGACACTTGGACATGATGCAGTCCACGTCATATGTCCATGGCGGCAATTTTTTTTGGCGTGTAAAAAGTTGACATTCCTAGGATTCGAACCTGCGTCTTTTGTTTAGCATGAAAGCGTCTCAACCAATGGAGCCAAGCCGTTAGTTGTGATCAACTACCAAAAACCAAATAAACGTATTCGACATAAATTTGAAAAAATTAAAACTGCAAATCTTCCCCCCACCTGCAATCCTTAACTTTTCTCCCTAATATAATATCCTACTGCGTTAATATAGCAATCTCATGTAACTACAATATACAGATCTCATTAATCACCTATTCAAATTGATTCTTTATGACTCATTTGTAGTTAACTTGTATTGGTTTTAACTGGGTATTGATTGGATTTGGTTTTGTGATCAGATTGTGGTTCATTTGGGCGGTTTAATTATTTTGTGGTTAAATACGATTTGCTTTATGTGTTTGGCATTATTTCTATAGCCTATTTTTGTAAGAATTTTGTGGATCTAGCATTGCTCTAATATTTTTGCTAATTGAAGTTCAAACTTTGGTTAATAGTTGATCCGATTCATGTAATCTGAATATACATGTGTCACTTGGTTTATGGAACATGGACTTTGATGCAGTTGATTTGCGTCTGCGTCTTCCATATGTGGTGGGGCAAATTGCACATAGATGTTAATTGGAATGAAGGTATAACTTATATACATTGTACAACTGGACTTGGAAGAGCTCCCGCAACTGCAGTTGCCTACAAACTACAAATACACAAATGATTTGATTATTTACCATGGGAATAATACTAATATGATTTCAATGATTACAGTTGGCATACATGTTCTGGGTTTAAGGTTAGAAGCTAAACGATGCAGTCACTCTTCTACAGCTAAACCTATCTATCAACTATGTTAAGAGCATCTTATTAAATTTTGCATCTCAAGTGTAGGTTGGATATTTACTAGATCTTCTTTAGATGTAAAACTGGCATATGTCATGCAATTGTATTTTGAAATGTGGAAATCATCTACCTAATGTGTTCTTAAATTAAATTAAAAAACACTATGACATCTTATAGCTCAAGTTCCAATACAGTAGAATTTTTTTATAGTGTTATCACTTCATTTAAAGAAGAGTAAATTGCACGGTTCGTCCATGTGGTTTAAGCCAAATCCCTATGGTCGTTCCTGATCCTTTTTTTTGCCTCGTTAATCCTTAAAAACAAACAATGTAACACCATTCATCCCTATCTTTAACGATCGTTATTTTTCTTAGTTAAGTTCCGTTAACCCCATCCACGTGCGTCACACGTGAGGGTATTTTTGTCTTTGTCTTTTTGCCCCGTTTATAATATATTTTTTTAAAATTTTTATAAAATAAAAAGTATATAATTTATAAAAATATCTATACTTCGAAAAAAATATTTATACTTCGAAAATTTTTATAAAAGTTTTATATTTCAAAAAAATATTTATAATTCGAAAAAATATTTTTTTTAAATAAAAATTATATACTGTGAAAAAAAGTTTTTTATTTTATACTTCGAAAACAAAGTATTTTTATACTTCGAAAAAAAAGGATTTCGAAAAAAAATTTATAAAATTTTTATTTTATAAAAATTTTTAAGAAAAAATATTTTTTTCGAAGTATAAATATATTTTTCGAAGTATAAAATTGTAAAAAAATTATTTTTTTCGAAGTATAAATATTTTTTTTCGACGTATAAAATTTTAAAAAATTTTAAAAATAAAATATGGTAAATAATTTTTAAAAATCCTTTTTTTGTGTGCTCTATTATGCACTTGGCCATATATGATTTGATTTGTAGGGAGCGTATGGATGCATTTTGGGTATAAAAATCTTTTTTTTTTCGAAGTATAAATTTTTTATTTCGAAGTATAAAAATACTTTTTTTTCACAGTATAAAATTTTTATTTTATAAAAAAATTTTAAAAAATATATTTTTTCGAAGTATAAATATTTTTTTTGAAGTATTTTATAAAAAATTTCGATGTATAAATATTTTTTTTCAAATATTTTTTTATAAATATTTTTTCGAAGTATAAATATTTTTATAAATTATATACTTTTTATTTTATAAAATTTTAAAAAAAGTATTATAAACAAAAAGACAAGGACAAAAATACCCTCACGTGTGACGCGCGTGGATGGGTTAACGGAACTTAACTAAGAAAAATAACGATCGTTAGAGATAGGGATCGTGAAGTTGTGTTGTGATAGATTGGTTCTAGCTAAGATTAGAACTCGATATTTAGCTTTGTGTCGTAAATCGGTCTAAGCAACGTAGAATTTTTTTATATTGTTATCACTTCATTTAAAGAACATAGATACCATTTTCATGCTTCCTTATGTGCTATTATCTGTCATATTAGAACTCATATGATGATAAGATAACACCAAAGTCATTCTAGGTCCCCTGATCATGAGAATGTACACATGATTGCTTGGTTATACTGGGTGCTAAAATTAACTTTGGTGGTTTCAGTTTGTAGTGCCCAACGTTTGAATGATTTAGGTGATGAAACAAGGTGCTTCCTTTTTGGATACAGGCAGAGCCGCGGTTATTGTGGAACAGTTATATGTTGGAAGTGTTTTTCAGATAACAAGGTATGTTTTTTTTCAGTAATATTTGACTTTTATACATGCTTCGTATTATTCAAGGGTGTATCCTTTCTGTCATTACTATTTGGTTTAGCAAATTATAGAAAATGCATACCTTTTTTTCATGATTCCTATTTTCCTTAACACAATACCAGCATTCAACACCTTTTAGTTGGCTATTGGTGTAGATATAATAGACACCACCTTTATTGCACGTAGGTGTACTACCAGGATAACATGTATGGTTCTATCTTTTAATCATTTACTATTTAGAAAGTTGGTTTTGACATTATGGATCATTATTACTCTGAGTGTCATAATCACATGCATGAATATTGAGTTGA
>BQNB010104038.1:0-23903 GCA_026074375.1 Tanacetum coccineum
AGATCTACATTCTAGGTTTCATACAATCATAAATAAACACAATAGAAGGCTTAGCCTAGCATGTTAATAAAGCAAGAACATAGATGAATCTAATAGCACATAGACATATCGAATGATTAAATAAACCTTACTTGATAAAAACATGAGTTAGAGGAAGTACAATAGGTTTTAGGCCCTAAAATCGTCCCTAACAGCTGCTAAATGAACTAGGGTTTGTACCATCTTTTTATTCTAAAGTTACACACACAAAACCCTAAATTCAGGTTTGTATATATAGGAAAAAAGTCGAGACGGCGTCGCGTTTTAGTCATGACGCCGTCATGATAGAGAATATTCTAGATAATGGGCTGGGTCGTGTACTCTGACGCCGTCGTGAGATCCAGTGACGCCGTCTTGGTTTTCGTTGTGACGGCGTCATGTTGTATTGGTGACGCCATCTCCAGCTGCCGAGAACATTATCTTGAGTGATGTTGGTGTAGGTTCGTAGTCTTGTCCGTTTCTTCTCCAACGATTAAGTACCTATTTTGGGCATAAATGCATGATTTAGGGGGTTAAACGACCCTGAAAAAGTGTATAAAATAACACCTCATCAAATACCCCTACACTTGAGATTTGCTTGTCCTCAAGCAAATGGGCTTTTCTACCTAGACAATAACAATATGAGGGTCATTTTACCTACTCTTTAAAAGTATTTTACAACACAACCTTCTAGACCTCGTAATTAAAAGCACGGAAAATATATACTAGCACCTCACATTAGTGTTTGGGGATTCTCTCTTTCACTCGGTTGTATAATAAATTATAACATATGGGGGAAACGGAAAATCAACACTCATTACCTGTCATAGCATATAAATTACCATAGGTGTTGATCCCACTTCAATAGATCGAATTCCTTACTGCTTGTTTAAGGTTTAGTTATATTAGATAAATCTAACACAACTATAGTAGAAACTGTGTTTGAATGTATTAAAGATTATGCAGAATCTAATCTTTAATACTAAGAAGAACTATCAATGAAATAGTAAATCAATGAACATACAATTCAACAAATAAGCTCCAATATTATTAATGATAATAATACGAATACTCTTAAAGTATTAGGGTTACAAAGACCTTGAAGCTAAGAATTATACGACTACGAATATATTTTGGTTTTGGTACATCAATCTCTATGCCCTAGGACCTCCTTTTATACACCAAGGAGTCCTATCCTAAGATATCTATAATCTTTTCTATAAACAAATAACTTAATACATATCATATAAGCAGTACTAACAAAAAACAATACTAACTTATTAACCTTAGCATCATTACTTATCCTTCTGAGCATCTTAACCTTTCGCATACTAACATTTCCTGCATAGTAACTTTGTACCGCAGTAAAGTAAACACTTAGCATATTTTTACTAGCAGTCTAAAAATTCTCTAGCATAGTAACTGTGAACTAGCAGTAGTAAAATCCTTAGCATATTTTCTTTGAAGTTCATGAGCAACACAAACCAACTAAGGCAGCATTACCACAAACATGATCAACAAACTTCAAACAACATCAAAAGACCTTTTAATCCCAATAATCCCTCCCTAAACTTATATTCTTTTTCCCTTCAAAATCATCAAGTTTCTCATTTAAGAGGCCTTCATCAACACTAGAAGGATGCTTCCAAACACTTCTTTACTTCTTAAGCTGTTTTATGATAAATTTAAGAAGCTGATAAGCCATTTCACTTTCATAGTCAATCATAAGCTTCTTTTCCAACATCTTTAAAAGTGTAAGTGGTGCAAGGGGTTACTTCTTCTCTACCAACATATAAATCTGCACATGTTGCATATCATTAAGAATGTTACTTCGCCACAAATAGATCATATAGCTTTCAATTCAACACTTTGTATTCTTGTTGATTCCTCCATACTTTATCTTCTACATGTGGTTCAAACATTGTTTTCAAATCACCCCATAACAATAAATCCAAGTCTTCCACTGGTCTTGTTGACTCATATTTAGCTTTTACCAACTTGTACAAATCTTCCCTGTCAAAACTTTTAAGCATTTGACTAAAGAACATGTATATTTGAGACTTTCCATCAACTCTCATTATTTGATAATAGCTTTTTCTTTCTTCTTTATAAATCTTCCAGCCAACAATACTTGGAGGCTTAATAGCTAAAGGTATAGCATCAATTGATACTTCATCTTCATTTGGAATGATTTTCATTAACTGTTTAAGCTCTGCTATTTCTTTGTCACCTTCCACCTTTTGCTTCTTTGTAATCTCTTGTACCAGCTCTATTCCTGCTCTCTTTTCTTTGCCTTCCACCAACTCTATTCTAAAGTCTTCAAATGTATTTACCCTTTTGAATGCTCTGTCAAACATCTCTTGGATATAATCAAACTCTTTCAACTTCAAATCTTTGGGCTTGTATCCTTTCATGTTCTTTAGGTAAGTACACATTATCTTTCTCTGTTGAGCTTTTGTTGGTGGTTTGTTTCTTTTCTCTTATGCTCTTTTAGCTGCAAAATGCTTTCTTCTTTTCTCTAAGAGTTGTTGAAATAATGTATCCTTTTATTCAATAGACAACTCTTCTTGTTCTTGTGCTTGCATTCTTTCAGCCAATTGATGATCAACATCAATCTTTTCTGTATATCATCTTATGTTTCAATCAAGGCAATATTGGCTTCTTCTTCTTTTTTATCTTTCTCTCTTGAAAGTCTTTATTCTTCATCAATTTTAGCTTGTAAATTTAAAGTAGTTTCTTCATTAAGCCTGATTAGATCTTTCTTGTTCATAGGCTTCACAGGTTCTATCAATATCCCTTGACCTTTGTCCTGTAATTGTTATGAAGATAGTTGTGAAGATATTGTTGTTGTAGATCCACCCAGCTCTTGTATAACAACCCCTTTCATCTTGGGTTTTGTACTTTTCATTTCTTCAAGTACTTGAGCCAAAGTAATATCATCAACAGTTGTAGCAAACACCTCCACACCAGCAGAAACATTCACATCATGAACACTAACCAGGGTAATTTCTTCATCAACATAAATAACATCAATCCTCCCCTGTTTGGATGCATCCCCACCTAAACTTTCTTCATTATCAGAGGATTCTACCCTAATAGTCAAACCAAGTTTGTATAATCTTATAGATCCCAGTCTGAATAGATCTTTCTA
The DNA here is from genome assembly GCA_026074375.1 of Tanacetum coccineum. Classification (NCBI taxonomy): domain Eukaryota; kingdom Viridiplantae; phylum Streptophyta; class Magnoliopsida; order Asterales; family Asteraceae; genus Tanacetum; species Tanacetum coccineum. The sequence goes on from BQNB010104038.1 coordinate 3,170, forward strand.
GCTTGTTAAGGGTGGTAGCCAATATGGATAGATCCAAACTAAGTGCAAAAGAAACAATGACTATGAACAATATAAGCTATGCGGAAACTAACTTATATTGCTAAGAAGAACAATGAATAAAACAGAATTTTGATTACTATTAATCTACTAGGTTACAGATTACTAACTATGAATATTTGTGAAACTTGTATCTCTAACTAGTGCCATATGGTTCCTTTTTATACACCAAGGAAACCCTGATGATCTTACAAAACGCGTTAAGTGATCATGCATATCTATTTCTAATATATCTCATGCATATCACTTAAGCAGTACTAACTAATAGTACTAATATACAACTAGCAGTACTAACTATAACTGGCAGTACTAACAATGTACTGGCAGTCCTAACTAACTATCAGCAGTACTAAGTGTAGAAGCTCTAAATCCTAAAAATCCTCCCCTAAACTTATGATTTACCATTAAATATCAAGTTTCTTCTGATGTACTCTGCTGAGGATGCTTCCAAACACTTTACTTCCTTGGTTTGTTTCCTATATTATAGATCTTTATCAAAAGCTCATCTGCCATCTCTGACTGTTGATCCACTCTTAGCTTGTTACTTAGCATCAAAGTTGCAAGTCTCTTTGTCAGTGGATAATCCTTTTCAACCAGAATAAATATATCTTTTCCTTTCTCTGTAGATACATGATGAACTGCACACATATCATATAGCCACCATTTCAAAGGATTATGCATATATTTCTTGAGTTTTAAAATTTTTTCTACATCTGGTTCAAATAACTCTTATTTATCCCATAATTCTATCTCTCTTTATCCCAGTAATCCTGATGATTGTATCTATCTTGAACTAAAATCTATAATTTTGATTAGAATCATCCTGTCAAAATTCTTCAGAGCATTCTTATAAAAACTCTGATTATACACCTCTGTGGTGATTGCCTACTCTGATGAAATTTCCCAAAATTGGGATAGTGCACCAGAGTGAACTTCCCATCCAATTTATTGGGTATTTGTTTTAAGAGCTTCAACATTTATACCTTTATCTGGAACTATAATTACCATTTGATTCAGCTGTTCTTGAGACAATTCATCTGTTTACTCTTGAACTGACTTTGAAACTTCTTCAGTTCTTTGTCTTTTGCAAGTTTTGCTTCAACATCTTGACCTGCTCTTTTTATTCTTTGAACTTCTTCTTCAGAATCCATAGGCACAAATGAATGAATTTGATCCCATACTTGTTCAAATATTGGTCTTATATCATCATAGCTCATTCCTTTAAAGTCTTTCATTTTGTAGCCTCTTTGATTCTTCAAGTACATAATCATATTCTTTTTGACTTCAGCTACAGATCTGGGTCTATTTTGAAGAGCATGATACCTTATAACAGAAGGATCATTCCAATCAATGACATGAGCAATATCAACTTCAGTTACAGCTTCTTTCTTTCCAGCTTTATCATATTCTTCTTGCATTTGTTTGGTAATTTCAGTATCTCTTGTAATCCTTTTTCTTTCTTTCTCATCAATCTGTTCTTATAATCTAATGGCTTCTTCATAACCAAGCCTTTCTTCTTGCACTTGCTTCTTGGACTTCCTTTGAACAGATTCATCTTCAATCACGATTGCCTTGCCTTTATCTTTCTTCTTCTTTTCACTCCTTCTTATATATACCAAACTTTCAGCAGCAGTACTAACCTCAGGAGTTGCACTAGTAGTACTAAATGGTACACAAGCAGTATTAAGTGCATTATCAGTAGTAGTAACCTCTTGTTCTCCTTTTTCACCACTTCCTTGATCTTCCACTAGCTTAGTAGGTTAATCTATTAATTCAGTAGTCTCTTCCTCTTCTAGCAATACCTTAGTATCATCACTAATCTTTTCCTGAATCTCTATATCATGTAGAGGAACTAAATAAAAATTAGCATCCATGTCTAATTCTTTAATCAAACCCCTCCCCTGTTTGGAAGAATCCTCCTCTACAGCTTCATCTTCTGAAAGAACTATCTTTGTTCTTCTCCTAGTTTTTCCTGTCTTAACTTGCTTCTCCAACTTCTTCACTCTTTTGACTAGCTTGGTAATAACAGAACCATAAACCTTCTTAGTGTTCATCAATTCATTCTCCAAGCTTCCAACTTTAGTAGTTAACTAAGTAACCAAATCCATCAATTCATTAAGTGACACACTACCTCATCACTCGAACTAAGTGAATGAACACTTTTGGAGAGGTGAATTTCATGAGGCATTAAGCAGGCTCCCTCCTGCATATAAGGTGTAGTTTCTGTGATGGGTGGTGGTGAAGTTGAAGGAGCACTGACTGGTGTATGTTGAGGTGATAATGATAGAGAAGATGTGATTCATGAGGGAGATGTTTCAGGTGCAGTGATCATGGAATGAAATAAAGGAATGTTTTCACCAGAATAACCCCTTGTAACTCGCTTCATGTTATTAAAAACTTTCTGTGTAAGTATAGGAGTGGGATAGGTTCTTGTGTGGGGTTGAAGAAGTCTCCTTTGCTTGTTTAAACAAATTTGGATAAATCTAGGATACATCAAAAACTTATGAGGATTATCCAAATTCTTTATCATTGCATCAAAGATGAATTTTAAGAAGTTAAAAGTTCTGTTTGTTGCTAGGCAGATAATAGCAGTAGCTATATTGCTGCTAAACTGCTCTCAAGAAGTCTTTTTAGGACTCAAGCAGTGGAGGATTGTATGAATGAAAAACCTCCACTATGGTGAAAAATTACCTTTTTGAAATGTAAGCTTATTAAAATCAGTTTCATACCCCATGAGAGCAAGTTGCTCAAATATCTTTGTGTTGGGTAAAGAAGTAATTCCACCATTGTCCTCCAACTTCAGATGTCTTTTTAAAGATGCTTCAGTGATGGTCTTGGCTTGTCCATCTATGCTAGCAGTTAGTTATACTTCTCCATTAACATGTGTGCTAGCAGCAGCTGTTGTCTAAAATTGTTTGATAAATGAAGCATATATTGTTGGATTCTCTGTGAGGGCATAGTGAATGTGACTAGCTATTAGGAAATCAATGATCTGATGAAACTCTGCACTTCCCTCTGGTTTCTCCAAGTATTCCACCATGTTGTGCTTGCGCAAAACTCCTAAGTAGCCATTTGATGAATAGAAGTTGATTAAGGTTCTGGGATATGTTTGTGAGAGAGATTACAGACGTTTAGTAGAGTAAATTGATATTTGAGAGAGTATTTAAGAGTTTAAAGTGTCACCGACTGAAGAAGATTTGTACTTATCTTGAAGAAATCTTTTTAGTTTATAGAAAGATTAAGAAATCTTCAATTACTCAAACCCTATAGCCTATAAGCATAGCAGTTGGCGGAAATTTAGCAACAGCTAGAAATTAGGAAGGAAATTTAGTGATGGGTCAAACAGTACTAACGGTCTTCTAGCAGTACTAAAATAAGCCTAGCAGTACTAACTTTAAGTCCCGCAGTACTAAAAGATGGTTAGTAGTACTAAGCAATACCCAACAGTACTAAGTAATGCCCAGCAGTACTAACTTGAAGAGACCAGTATTAACTTGAAATTCCTCCAAAGAGCTTTTCCATCACCAATCTCACTTTCTCTCTTTCTGTTTTTATGCTCACACATTATCTCTCAATTCTTTTGCCTTACAACCAAATCCCAACATAATTTTTAGTACAATACCATCAATTCATTAGTTTTACAAAACTGTCATCCCCACTTCTAAGTGTGTAACCTCTTAAGAGAGGTAGATCATTAAACTGTATAGTTTTTGGCAAACTATCAGCCATCAACAGATTTGATGATTCTTTACCAGTTGTCGTTTGCCCTGGAATAGCTAATGCTTCATTGCAATAACATGGTGCATTGATAACCATATAGTTTTGAGTAAACTATCAACTATCAACGGATTTAAAAAGTCTTTACTAGAAGCCGTTTGCTCAGGACTAGCCAGTTCTTGATGTATGTTAGACATGGTGAACTGATGACTATTTGTTGTGTGGTGATTAAAACCAACACTTAAAGAACATCCATGCGTCCAGTAGTTTCCTTTTCTCAAATTAGCATCTAGGGATAATTCCAATCCACATGTACCCAGCAGTATTAACTGAACCTAGAAGTATGAATTTTTGTACCAGCAGTACCAACTATCTTCAGCAGTAGTAACTAAGCTCAGTAGTATAAACGAGTTATACCAATAGTATTAACTCTGTCTTCAATAAACAAGCAACATATGAACCTCAAAAGTCATCATGTTATCCACAACCCTTCTTCTAACTAAAAATTCATCTACAAACTATATAACTCCAAACTATGCCATCTTGCCTCCCCTGAACCAATGCAGCTATAAATTGATCATTCCAATGTTAACAATTAAGAAATTGAACCTGTTAACATCAAAAGCTTTAGTTAAAAGATCTGCCACATTATCATGAGTGTGAATCTTCAGCACCTGGATAAGCTTCTTCTCATAAGCATCCCTAATGAAGTGGTTCCTAATCTCAATATGCGTTGTTTTGGAGTGAAATACTAGATTTTTTACAATGCATATTGTGCTCTCATTATCAATATAAATTCTTGTGTTCATAAAGTTAAACCTATAGTCTAGCATCTGGTTTTGTATCCACAAGACTTTCCCACATCAGTTTGCAGCAGCAACATATTCAGCCTTTATAGTAGAAGTAGCCATAATGGTTTGCTTCTTGCATTGCCATGAAATCAACCTATGACCAAGAAATTGACAACCTCATATTGTGGATTTCCTGTCAAGGTTAGCACCACCATTGTCACTATCTGAATAAGCTACCAAGTCAAAAGATGACTCTCTAGGATACCAAAGGCCTAATTTGGGTTTGCCTTTGAGATACCTAAATATCCTCTTCACAACATGGAGATGTGAAGTTTTAGGAGTAACTTGGAACCTGCTACAAGCACATACAACAAACACAATATCTGGTCTAGAAGCAGTTAGATACATTAAAGACCCAATCATAGACCTATAAAGATGTACATCCACATCTGCTGCTTCCTCATCCTTAACCAGTGGCTTATGAGTCTCAATTGGAGTACTGACAGTCTTCACACTAGAAAAATCAAACTTCTTCAGGATCTCAGCAACATACTTATCCTGACTTATGAAAATGCCATCTTCTTTCTATTTGACTTGTAATCCAAGAAAGAAGGTAAGCTCTCCTATAGAACTCATCTGAAATCTACTCTTTATCAATGCCTCAAATTCATCACACCAAGACCTCTTTGTAGAACCAAAAATAATATCATCCACATAAACTTGTACTAACATGATATCATTCTTGTCCTTCTTGATAAAAAGAGTCTTGTCAATGGTTCCTCTTCTGTATCCACTCTTCAACAAGAAAGTAGATAAAGTAGCATACCATGCTCTGGGAGATTGGTGTAAACCATACAAAGCTTTCACAAACTTGTAAACCTTCTTAGGGAACTTAGGATCTACAAAACTTGGAGGTTGAGACACATACACCTCCTCATCAATTGTGCCATACAAGAAGGCACTCTTCACATTCATCTGATAAACTATGAATCCCATATAAGAAGCAAAGGCTAAAAAGATCCTAATGGCTTCAATCCTAGCCACAGGAGCAAAAACCTCATCATAGTCTATCCCTTCCTCTTATCTATATCCCTGGGAAACCAACCTTGCCTTATTTCTTACTACAACACCTCTTTCATCCTTCTTATTTATGTAAACCCATTTAGTCCTAATTGCCTTCTTCCCATAAGGCAAATCTACAAGAATCCATACCTTTTGAATCTTGAACTACAACAGTTCTTCCTGCATAGCATCAACCCAACTTTTATCTTCAAGGGCTTCAAATATCTTCTTGGGTTCTATTTGAGATAGGAAGCAAGCAAACAAGCAGTTCTGGAAATCCTTGTGATTATTTCTTCTCTGCTTTTGAATATAGCTAACAAAAGCATGAGCTCCAGAATTTTTATGTACTTTGCTCCTTGTCTGAACTGCTGATTTTGGATCTCCAAGAATTTGAGTTGTAGGATGAATAGAATGTATCCTTGAAGTAGGAATAGGACTAACATTCACAGTGGATTCTAAATTAGTGAAGTCAGCCACTGCACCCTCATCATCATAAGATGCATTGGTAAAAATCCCATCACTTGGATTGTCATAAATATCCTCAAGAGAACGAATTTGAGAATCATCTTGGTCATTGTTGTTTAGAGCAGGTCCACCAGCACTAAAAACATTTGAAGGACTGGCAGTACTAATTGGCATGCTAATAGTATTAATTGTGTTAGTACTGGTAGCTCTAGTAGCTCCTGCTTGAAGAAGCAAATTCTCAGCTTCTTGAGCAAACTCCTTTCTAAGAGCTTCAACTGCATCATTAGCCTCCTTTTCTTGTCTTTTAAGCCTTTCAAGCTCTTCCAAAAAGGCTTGATCCTCCTGATCTACTGGCTCCTTATTTGTCCTTAAACCAGTATCCTTATTAGGATTTTCACCTTTATCTTTTATTTCGCTCTGACTGTGAAGTATAAAAGAATATATTATCAGATACAAAGTAGTCTTGAGCAGGGTCCAAATTTCCATTGTTAGAATTTCCTGCATCATATTATTCTTGATAACCTCACTATATTAGCTTTCTTCTAGACTTGCAGTTTTGTAAGCTTTGATTTTCCTGATCTCACCAATGCAGATAATTCATTGAATCAGTTAAAATAATCAAGATCAAACAGGCAATTATGTCCTTTTCCTCTAACAATTGTTAATTTTCTAAAAAGTTAATAAGCAGGTTTTCTGTCAACTCTCATTGGTTTCTAAATTGTATAGCCCTAAAAGCGCTTGCTATTTATGGAATACCCAACTAAAACCCTTCATTAGACTTCCCCTTTAAACTTGCCCATATGTCAATGGTATTCAAGATGTCACATGGCACCCCAAAGGTCTGTATATAGCTTATGATTTGGTATTTACCAGTTATAAGTTTCATAAGGTGCTTGTTTGGAGGCATGGGGTCCACTAATACCACTATTAAGGACATAACTAGGCTTAAAAAATTTTACTAACTGCTTCAGCCCAAAAAGTGTTAGGTAAAAATGAATCTGCTAGCATTATTCTAGCAGCCTATAAGGGTCCTGTTCTTCTCTCTGCAACTCTATTTTTTGTGGAGATTCTGCATTACTCTGTATTCCCTCTGATCCCTTTGACCCACATAAATCAAATAAATGGTCCCTGATCTAGAATTCCTTTAACCATTATCACATCTAATAGTTTTAACCTTTTGCTTTAATTGGTTCTCTATTTATCTTATAAAGTCCTTAAGGATTCCACTAGTTTCATCCTTAGTTCTTAAAAAGTACACCCAACTAAACCTGCTAAAATCATTAGTGATAACCAAGCAATAAGTCTTATGGTTTATGCTCCTTACATATGTGGGTCCAAATAAGTCCATATGCAAAAGCTGTAAGGGCTGACTAATAGAGCTTACTATTTTGGCCTTACAGGAGGCTTTATGTTGCTTTCCTTTCTGACAAGCAACACAGGTGTGGTCATTTTGAAAAATCTTTGAAGGTAAACCTCTTACAAGGTTTTCCTTTACAAGTTTGTTTAAGTTTTTAAAATTAATATGACCCAACCTTCTATGCCATTTGTTAGATTCATCAACTATGGCCTTTGCAATCAAACAAGCTAAACCTCCAGAAGGAACAATGTTCTCTAAGTTGAAACTGTACATATTGTTTTGTCTAGGGATTCTAAGTAATACCTGATTTTCATCAAGCAACTTAAAGTCAGAAGACAACACAAGACATTTAGTGTATGTGAAGAGAACCTTGTTCTTCTTGTCATACATCTGTGACACAGAAAAGAGATTGAAATGCTGTAGTTCTTTCACAAAGCACACATCCTTAAAATCTAACTTTCCTATTTTTATTTTACCTTTACCAGTTATGTAACCTTTACTACCTCCAAAAGCAACATGGCCACCATTATAGTCTTGATATTCAACAAGGTAGGCCTTGTTCCCAATTATGTGCCTGGAACATCCACTATCAACAATCCCTTTGTTCTTTAAAGCTCTTTGTGGATTATCCTACACATCAAATAAGAGAAATTAGTTTCTCTTAAGGACCTAAGTCATTGCTGACTTGGGTCTGCCTAGTGGATCTTTAAAATTAACATTTTTACTAAAGCTTGATCCACTATTGTATTTAGAGACTTTGTTCCAGTAATGTCTTTTGGGTCTCTAATTATAACCTGCCGAGGGCTTAACAGCAGTTTCCGTTATGCCCCCAATAGCACTGACTGCTTTGTCCCTAGCAGTATTAACCTTTTGATTTGAAAATTTTGTTCTTGGTGCTGTTGTTCTATTAAATGGCCTTCTGATAGGTGAATGAGACTTATAAAAATTATTTCTTGGTCTGATTTTATTCACAATGGGTCTGGCAATATTAACTTTCCTAGCAATACTAGTTGTTGCTGCTTGACTAGAGAGATTTTGTCTAGCAGTATTAACTGGAAATATGCCAGTTTTGGTTAGTACTGCTTTTGGAACAAATTTGTTTTGGTGATTCAATCTTTGCACATTGTTCCACACTGGTTTATTCTCCCCTTGACCAGTACACTCACCCTTCCTTTTGTTCAATTCAACCTGTTTAGCCATTCTTTTCTCTTGAAAATCACAATCTCTAATAAGATGACTAAAACTGCCACATACAAAACATGCCTTTTTAGTAAACCCATATCCCAAACCCAACCTTTTGGACAATAAACCATTCCAGTCTCTCTTGTCAGCTTTAGAACTTGGACTATATGTGTTTTGTTCTTAACAGTATTCCCATAGTTTTTACATCTCCCCCCGCTTAACATATTAACAAAAGCAAAACTAGGTCTTTCATATCTTATTGAAGGTTGACTCGACATATTCATCATCATGTCCTAACTCATACACTCAATGATAGTCACATTTAGACCAAACTTTAGGTTGACTAACAACTTTGGGTTTAACTACAACTGGTTCAGGCACAGATTCAAGTGTTTCTACACTAGAATTGGACTCATAAGAGTCAAAATTACTAGTTTGAGTGTCAGATTCACTAGTTTTAGACTATTTTGGACCATATGTGAACATAGAATCATCTACTTCTCTATCAGGTCGCTGAAGTATGTAATTTCCTATTATTGGAGGGGGAAAGTGCATGCATGCCTTCAACATTTTCAATCTAACATGCACATGAATATCTTCTACATATCACTTAACCTACAGTCAATACACTTCAAGAACTTCTTTTTCATAACTTAAGAAATACCTCATGTATTTATTTCATACCCAAGAGCCTAGGATTTATCCTATTACTCATCAGACTAATACATAATTTTATTTACTAAGGCTTTTAGAAGAACTTTGAAAATTCTTAAGTTTGGTTTTTAGTTCTTCCTTTTCTTTTATAGCTTCTGCTAATAGTTTCTTATGATATGTAAGCACATCAGTTTTATAATCTAAATCAATTTTCATAAATCTAATCTTTTCCTCATACCAAAGTTGATTTTTCTGATGAGCAACTAATTGAGCCTCTACCATTTTTAAAGCTTGAGTATAGGCTTGAATTTCTATACTAGCATCACCAAGTTGTTCTCTTTGTTTATCATGTAATTTTTTAAGTTTAGCATATGATTCCACACATTCTTTTGAACAAGATGTTACATCATTGTCTGAGCCTGAATCGCTGTAAGCCATTAACGTAAAGTTCTCTTGCTCATCTTCTGCATGACAAGTCCAATCAACACCTTCCCCATCAAGAGTTACCAAAGCTTTAGATTCCTCCTATTTTCCAGGTGTCCTCTCATTGTCTTTTGCTTTATATCCAGTGTTCCCTGCATCTCTCCTTCTGCTTTCTTGATTTCCTTTTGATCTGCATTCTCTAGCAAAGTGCCCTGATTTGTGGCAATTAAAGCACTCAACTTTGGTCTTGTCAAAGCCAACTGGTTCCTTGGCATCAAACTCTAGCCTTCTACCTGTCTTCTTGTAAAACTTCTTCAATCTCATTGAAATCATGGCTACTTTCCAATTCAAGTCCATCTCCTCTAAATCAAACTCATCAAGCTGCTCCAGATCCTCATGATCCAATTGTGGACCACTGGATTGATTAGCAAAGAAAGAGTACATGAGTTCATTAGTGTATGATGAAGAGTTTTCCCTTTGTGAGTTATAGCCAGAAGAAGTAGAAACACCATAAGTAGTACTAACATCATTAGTACTGCTGGTGCTTTCAGAAGAAACAAAGGTGAAATTCTGTGCACTAGAAGATGATCCAGTAGAGCCTTTAACATCAGACTCAAAGACTCTAAGATTGTTATAGACATCATCAAAACTAAGACTATCCACTCCTGGCTTGGTCCTCATGACTAAGGATACTTGGGACCAGGAAGAAGGTAAAGACCTAAGGAACTTATGATTGGCATCTTTAGTGGAGACACCTGCACCATGAATCTCAAGTTGACTCAGAAGACTCTGAAACCTGTCATAACCTTTGTGCAGTCCTTCTGAGTTGGATACAGAAAAGCCTTCAAACTGTTGCTTTAAAATGTATTTCTGCATCTTCTTTGATTCATCATTGCCACCAAATCTGGATTTGATAGCATCCCACATCTCTTTAGCATCAGTCATCTTGTGAAATTTTGCTAAATGGTCTTCTGGTAAAGCCATAAGCAAGGTGGTCCTTGCTTTTCTTTCTCTTTCTCTGGCTAAAATTTCTTCAGCAGTTTTAGGAGGCAGAACCTTTATTACTCCATTTGTATCTGTTGAGACACTTACAGGACCATTTCCTTTTTGTATGACTTCCCATATAGGATAGTCTGTATGGCTCAAGTAATGTTCCATTTTCATGGCCCAAATGTCATACTCACCTTTCTTCAGAATAGGGAGTTTAATGGTTGACACAGTGTGAGGGGCTTGTTGTGTTGGTGTTTGTTGTGGTGGTGGTGGTGGTGGTGGATTTTCATCATCTGATCCTGCCATTGAATAGATCTGAAAGGTAAAGGTTTATAACTGATGTGTTTTGGTTCTTCTTACTCAGAGTTTCTCTACAAGCTCTGATACCACTTGTAGATCCCAGCGGAAACTAACTTATATTGCTAAGAAGAACAATGAATAAAACAGAACTTTGATTACTATTAATCTGCTAGGTTACAGATTACTAACTATTAATATTTGTGAAACTTGTATATGAAACCTTATATCTTATTATCTTTCTAACTAATGCCATAGGGTTCCTTTTATACACCAAGGAAACCCTAATAGGCTTACAAAACGCGTTAAATGATCATGCATATCTATTCCTAATATATCTCATGCATATCACTTAAGCAGTACTATCTATATATGCTAGCAGTACTAACTTACTACTAACAGCACTAATTATACTGGCAGTACTAACAATGTACTGGCAGCACTAACTAATTATAACTAACAGTACTAACTACTTAGTCTATTTTCTTGAATCTTTAGCATTCTTCACCAGCAGCAGCACTAAGTAGAACTGACAGTACTAACTAATTATAACTAATAGTACTAACTACTTAGTCTATTTTCTTGAATCTTTAGCATTCTTCACCAGCAGCACTAAGTAGATCTGGCAGTAGTAACTTGTATAAGTAGCAGCACTAAGTTGTAGAAACTTCTGAAACCCAACAAATCATATTACCGAGGATGACTTAGAAGTTTTCTCTACTAATGATCTCGGCTTTGATTGGATTTCTGCTCTTAACTTCCTAACATGTCTTCACAAACTTTCTTCATACGCTTCTGGTCATCTCAAAGTTTCTGAATCAGCTGCATGCCTTAAGAAAGCTTTATTTTCTTGCACTCCTGGTTATGTCGAATTTTTCTAGAATATGTTTTTCATTCATCATCCTTGAAGTTCCCTCATCTGAATACTTTGGCTTTGATATGAGTTATGTTCTGAACTTCTTGTGCATTATCTAGTTGAGTTTTTACTCCATCCTAACTAGTAGGCTCTTTTTCTTCAACTCCCTCCCAAACAGATAACCTTAAGACTGATAAGATTCAAAATCAGACTTCTCTTGTTCTTGTTCTGCCTTGAACTTAGCTTTTTCTTCCTCAAACACCTTCTTAGCTAATTCCTCATCAATACTCATTTGAACTTAAACACTCTTTTTGATTTTCTTTAGAGGCTCAGACTCTTGCATAATTGCTTTTCCTTTATCCTTTGCTTTTACACCAGCAGTACTACCTAATTTCTCTGGGCACGTGATAACATCTAGCTTAGTAATATCTAATTAATTCTATTTGGTGTAAGTTTGAACATTTTCAACAATTTGTCTTCTTCTAGCTGCATCTGCAAGAGCTGTAGCTGCACTAAAAACACCTAACTGCTCTTCAGGTTGATCACTAATCTGAGTATCATCAATCCTCCCTTGATCTGCAGCATGTGTAGGTACCAAAGAAATTCCAACATCCAAGACAACTATGCTTAGAAACTTTGTTGATACTAAGAGTATGCGGAATCTACTCTTTAGTACTTAGAAGAATATGAATGTAATAGTAAATTGTGATGTAGTAGAATAAACAATGAATATAACCAAAAAGCTTTAATATTATTATGATGAATAATATGATTACTTTGTCTAGTACTAGGGTTACAACCTTTGAAGTAGATGTGTCTATCGAGATGTGTTATAATCAAAAACCTAGGATCTACACTTTTTTTACACCAAGGAGTCCTTTACAAGATAACTACAAAAATTTCTAAACTTCTATGAGATGTCAACATATCTTCTAAATATATAAGATATACATTAAATCATTCCATACATATCACTTCACACGTCTTTGATCTTTTGGCAGTTGTAATCTTCATGCAGCAGTACTAAGTCTTCTAGCAGTGTTAAGTTCAGTACTAGCAGTACTTATCTTTTCTTCTGGTAACCTAGTTAGTACTGTTAGTTATATCTTGAGCAGTATTAAGTTCTTGAACTAGAAGTATTAATCTTGTGAAGATTTATTCCCAACATTCTTCGTTCTTGGTTGTTTGATCTTGAATCTTCAAAAAGTGTGGTGTTTATGCTTAGGAGAAGGTTGGAAAAGGTTTAGGCTACCATAAGGGTGAGAGAGAGTGTTTGTGATATGAGGGAAATGAGTATGAAAGGATGGTTAAAAAATTTTTGTGGTGAAAATTATTTTTCGTTAATATTTATTGGCTGATTGGGGGGGTGATGATATAGTTATGGCGCACAATTTTATAAGTGCGGCACACTTGAGGTGTTAATGCGCTAGTATTATGACTTCATTTAATTTTTGTAGACAGATGGGAAGTGTGGTGCACAAAGTAATTTGTGCAGTGTACTTAGGAAGTTAATGCACTATTTTGACTTAGCCTTTAATTCTTTAACTTTGAGGAGAAGTGCGGCGCACATTGGGTAAGTTCGGCGCACAATTGCACTTTTCAGCTTGAGACTTTATCTTTCTTCGATGCATCTGGATTTCGAAGTGTATAAGTACTTGATCTTTATTTGATTTGAGCTCAGGATGTCTTCAAGTGAACCTGCAAGTATTTCATGTCTGAAGTGTAAAAGTTTACGAGGAAAATGATATATTTGCATAAATTTACGCCACCACCCCCCACCGAAAATATGTATAATTTAGGCGTTATCAATGTTTTAAATCGGCTAAATAGAAAACGTGAAAACATACGTTTTGGCCACGTTTACACATACCCAATAATCATATAAGCACGTACGGTGGCTCATGATGCAAATGTTGGAGTTTTACAATTAAGACTATATTAATATATTTAAATCAACTGAAAATTGTCTACGAACATGGATCTTTAAGGTCTTATATAATTACATCATTTAAATAACAATGATTTTCTACTCTTGTCGCGTGATCGTTCGATTTACAGAAAAGCTTACAAAACCGATCATGGATTCCTTTTGGATTTATATAAAAACCCTTTAGAACAATCAAAGTAGATTTGTCTTTATGCGTGTCCAGACTTTTCGTTTCCTAATATTTGCCGTTTTTCTTAGTCGCGAATTAGCTTGCTTATTCTTTTTCCCCTTTGTGTATCACCGATTGCTAGTTTCTCATATATATCCGACCCTTAATTGTAAAACTTCTGTGAAGATAGATGATAAAAAAACAAAACCCTAAAGGGTTATGCGTTTTGAAGATTATTGGTTAAGAGGAGAGAGAGATAGAGGGGGGGAGGTTGATGGAGGGAGAGAGAGAGGGAGGGAGAGGGAGAGAACGAGGGGAGATGGAGAGAGAGGGAAAATGGTAGGTGAAGAGTGAGATGGAGTTTGAGAGGGGGAGTGGAGAGGAGAGATCTAGAGAGAGAGGGAGGGAGAGGCATAAAGAGAGAGGTGAAAGTGTGTGGGGGGAGCACTTAAAAAGTTATAATTTTGTGGATGAATAAAAGAGACGCGCTATAAATTTAGATGTGTGTCTTTATAAGTTAATTCTATTATGAACATAAACTACCACAATTAGTTAAATTAAAAAATATAATTAAAAAAAAAACTTTTATAAAACATAGAAGAGGAAGATGATAAAAAAAAAATAAAAGATAAAAAAAATACGAAAAAAATATATAAATAAAAAGACAACTTCTATATATACTTGAAAAATAATTACTAAAAAAATAAAGAGAAAAAAGATGTAGAGAGTAAAATAGAGCAAAAAGAGAGGAGGAAAATCCTTTAAAAACAAAAAGAGAAAATAAAACATAAAAAGTGAGCAAGAGCGAGATAAATAAAAAGAGGAGAGAGAGAGAGAGCTTCTAAATGTAAATTACGCGTAAGCAAGCAGTGATGTAAGAGAAGCAATAATTGTAGTGGGGACACGTGTTGGTCATCTAAAAGGTTCTCTACTGCAGATGTCACTATAGCATCTACTTTTTTGAGTGTTAACCACCATTGAGTTAGAGTTTTGTATACTCTTTCTTTATCAATTAAAACATTGAGTTTCTGAATAGCAGATACCTATCACCCTATTATCACGTATCAACCATCCATTATCAATTCAAAAAAAAAAATCATCCATTTTCAATTTGAAGAATCAAAGCTAAAACATATCATGTACAAATCCAATTCATAATTCCAAAAGAAAAACACAAAAACCCTACCACTACAACATTAAAGATGCTTCAATATTTAATTTTAAACCAACTAGTTCAAGTATTAATCTGGGTACAAGCATGAACACGGGTATTATTCGCGAACAAAAACTAGCGCAAATAATACCCGTGTTCATGCTTGTACCCAGATTAATAATTGAACTAGTTGGTTTGAAATTAAATATTGAAGCATCTTTTATGTTGTAGTGGTAGGGTCTTTGTGTTTTTCTTTTAGAATTGTGAATTGGATTTGTACATGATATGTTCTAGCTTTGATTCTTCAAATTGAAATTGGATAGTTTTAATTCTTTTGAATTGATAATGGGTGGTTGATACATGATAATAGGGTGATAGGTATTTGCTATTCAGAAACTCAATGTTTCAACAGATAAAGAAAGAGTATACAAAACTCTAACTTAATGATCGTCGACCCAGCTCTGATACCAAGATTTTTACGCGGAAAATGGCTACCAAAAACTAGCACAAATAATACATATGTTCATGCTTGTACCCTGATTAATACTTGAACTAGTTGGTTTGAAATTAAATATTGAAGCATCTTTAATGTTGTAGTGGTAGGGTCTTTGTGTTTTTCTTTTGTATTTATACATGATATGTTCTAGCTTTGATTCTTCAAATTCAAAATGGATGGTTTTAATTCTTTTGAATTGATAAATGGATGGTTGATTCATCGATTAATAGGGTAATAGGTATCTCGCTTTTCAGAAACTCAAATCGTTAATAAAGAAAGATTACACAAACTATTTCTCAATGGCCTGAGTTAACACTCAAAAAAACCGCCTCACTCATTACTAAGGTCTATGCCTCTATTTATAATACAATAAAGTATATGCTATAGTCACATCTATAGTAGAGAACCTACTAGATGACCAACACGGGTCACTACATTATTGCTATCTTACATCATTGCTTACGCCAATTTACATTATATACTTACTGGCCGATTGGCCTTACATTGTTGCCTTGCATTATTACTAAAATACAAACTACACCTTCCCATGTCTAAAAAGAAACTATACTAATTGAAGACGTGTGGCATAGATAAATCTTCCTTATCTTTCTTTTTGTCTTCGTTCTTCTTTTCTTTTAGCCTTCTATTATTGGAGATTGATGTATAGGTGGGACAATGGTGCTTGTAGTTTCTTGATCCATGTATCTACATAACCGTTGTTTGAGGTCTTCTGGCAATGAGGCTAATAATCCTAAAAATAATTCAATCTGATCTTCGAAATCAGATAATACCTTTAACTAGACTTCATCAATACTTTCCTGGAATCATGCTTTGTACTTTTAGTGGAAATTCTTGAAATTCTTTGAGGGTTTCGCCGTTGATGTATACTGTATCTACTAATCCGTAAACAAAGTAGTCGTAAACTTACTTTGGTGATGCTTCTGGAAAGAAATACCGCCATTGGGTCATAATATTTCTTCTTTTCTTGGGATAGACAAGCATGTTTGTATTTACTTCATTATAATTAATAAGACTATCCAATAGCCTTTGAAATTTCTCAACTATTGGTCTTCTCATTTCTTCTTTTTCTTTTGTGGTTGGAATATTCTTCATTCTGCTGACTGCATTTAATTTTTCCGTTTGACTCTACAAATGCGGATTAAGAGAGACAAATTGTTTTGACTTAT
This sequence comes from Tanacetum coccineum, assembly GCA_026074375.1. NCBI lineage: Eukaryota > Viridiplantae > Streptophyta > Magnoliopsida > Asterales > Asteraceae > Tanacetum > Tanacetum coccineum. The sequence goes on from BQNB010104038.1 coordinate 19,953, forward strand.
GAACTTCTTCTGTTGTGATTGTTTTGTATGATTCTTCGAGGGCTCTTTCTGCTGCTTCCTTTATGAGAACTTTTATGTGAGACACTGTTTCCAATTATGTGGGTACTGGCAGTTGCCCAATCAATGTAGATGCCTCTGAATGGTCCGTTAAAGATGACGTACCATTTTGGTTTTAAGCAGAAAATGGCGACCAAAAACTAGCACAAATAATACCCGTGTTCATGTTTGTACCCAGATTAATACTTGAACTAGTTGGTTTGAAATTAAATATTGAAGCATCTTTAATGTTGTAGTGGTAGGGTCTTTGTGTTTTTCTTTTGGAATTGTGAATTGGATTTGTACGCGATACTTTCTAGCTTTGATTCTTCAAATTGATAATGGATGGTTGATACGTGATAATAGAGTGATAGTTATCTGCTATTCAGAAACTTAATGTTTCAACAGATAAAAAAAGAGTATACAAAACTCTAACTCAATGGTGGTTAACACTCAAAAAATGTACACTTCATTACTGAGGTCTATGCCTCTATTTATAATACAATAAAGTAGATGCTTTTCAGGACATATACAGTCAGTGAAAATACTACTAGATGAACCCATCACGGGGTCATAACATTATTGCTATCTTACATGCACTATTTACCGCTAAACTGATACATTATGACTTACTTGCCGACAGCCTACATTATTGCTTTACATTATTACTAAAATACAAACTACACCTTCCCACGTCTAAAAAACAACTCTACTGATTGAAGACGCGTGGCATAGATAAATCTTCCTGATCTTTCTTTTTGTCTTCGTTCTTCTTTTCTTTTAGCCTTCTATTATTGTAGATGAGCTGGTACCTTCTGAACAGTAGTGATAATGGTGCCTTGAGTTTCTTGTCATGTATCTACATAACCGCTGTTTGAGGTCTTCTGGCAATGAGGCTAATAATCCTAAAAATAATTCAATCTGATCTTCGAAATCAGATAATACCTTTAACTGGACTTCATCAATCCTTTCTTCGAATTTTAAATAGATTAATAAATTTTTTGAACAATAATTAATCTTGATTTTGTCTTTCTCTCTTGGACATTTTTCTATTTTTGATGATCCTGCTAATACTTCCATGAAGGAATATATTAAATCATCGATGGTTGGTGGTGTACATTCTATTTTCACATATTTGTCTTGATAACCTTTATTGCTTACTCCAAGTTGTGCCACAGTAATTGATGGTACTAGGAGTTTTTGTTCCTTGTCGAATATTGGGTAGCTAAAACGCATTTTTAAGAATAATTCTCGTCCTCTTGCGAAGATTTCTTTGTAGCCTTTAATCATGCTTTGTACTTTTAGTGGAAATTCTTGTAATTCTTTAAAGGTTTCGTCGTTGATGTATACTAATCCGTGAACAAAGTAGTCATAAACATCCTTTGGTGATGCTTCTAGAAAGAATATTACCTTGGGTCTAATATTTCTTCTTTTCTTGGGATCGAAAAGCATGGTTGTATGTACTTCATTATAATTAATAAGATTATCCAATAGCCTTTGAAATTTCTCAACTGTTGGTCTTCTCATTTCTTCTTTTTCTTTTGTGGTTGGATTATTCTTCATTCTGCTGACTACATTTAATTTTGCCGTTTGACTATGCAAATGCTGATTAAGAGAGACAAACTATTTTGACTTCTGAACTTCTTCTGTTGTGATTGTTTTATATGATTCTTCGAGGGCTTTTTCTGCTGCTTCCTTTGTGAAATAACTTTTATGTGAGACACTTTTTCTATTATGTGGGTACTAGCAGTTGCCTAATCAGTCTAGATGCCTCTGAATGGTCCGTTGAAGATGACGTACCATTTTGGTTTTCCATGACTTGAATTCATGAGTATTTTTTCAATGTCTTCTTCTCTTTTCATGAATTCTTTTCTTCCGCGAGATGGTAAAGATGATTGTTGGGTGTTTGAATTTGAAGCCTGGGTTGATGTTTGAGTAGATGGTTCTGGTCTTGATTCTATGTTTTGGGTTAAGCTTTTTAAAATATCATGCAATTCATTTTATTCTTTTTCAATGATGGATATTTGTTCTTTGAGGGAGGCTTTTTGTTCTTGATTCTGATGCAATTGGTGCTGGACTTGTTTGATTATTGCTTCCATTCTCGAGTAAGAGTGTCAGCAATGGTGTTATTATTGGTTTTTATATATTTGATGTATGGATGAAATTGGTGTAACTATAGTTGCCAATGAATAAGTCGACCCCTGCAATAATCCTCGTGTAATTTGTATCTTCAAAAACCTATTACATACTTTGAATCGGTCTGTAATTCGTACCTTTATTCCTGCTGCGTGTTTAGATGATTTTGTAGTATTTTAAATCCTTTTTCTTGATTGTTCATAGCTCCGATGATCGTCGACGCAGCTCTGATACCAAGATTTTTACGCGGAAAATGGTGACCAAAAACTGGCGCAAATAATACCCGTGTTCATGCTTGTACCCAGATTAATACTTGAACTAGTTGGTTTGAAATTAAATAATGAAGCATCTTTAATGTTGTAGTGGTAGGGTATTTGTGTTTTTCTTTTGGAATTGTGAATTGGATTTGTATTTGATATGTTCTAGCTTTGATTCTTCAAATTGAAAATGGATTGTTTTAATTCTTTTTAATTGATAATGGATGGTTGATACGTGATAATATGGTGATATGTATTTGCTATTCAGAAACTCAACGTTTCAATAGATAAAGAAAGAGTATACAAAACTCTAACTCAATTATGGTTCACACTCAAAAAACGCACACTTCATTACCGAGGTCTATGCCTCTATTTATAATACAATAAAGTAGATGCTAAAGTGACATCTACGGTAGAGAACTGATATGTGCTAAAACACACATCATTTGTACCCTAGAAAATGCTAATAAACGGACTAAAACACTAAAATATGGATAAATATGTTGCAAATATGTTTGTATTGTGTTTTTATGTCTTACAGGTACAAAGGATTGAAAACAAAGCAAAAACGGTAATTTTCGGGTGACTTTCGACGACGTTTTCACGTTTATCGAGGTCGAAACGAAGTCGTTAATTTTCCTCGATCACACCATTGGAAAGAGCACGAAATTACGAGTCCAACGGTACCGGCCTTTCATATTTGAACCTTTTTATTTTGAACCTTTTTCGTCCCTGTTTGAACCTTTAGTAAAAATAAACCTGGTCCATCTTAATTAAGGGTTATATATTAGATTTTACATTCCTATATTGAAGCTATGCTCTAGCACAGCAGTAAGCTTGCTAGAGCTATGCTTCTATATAAAGAGGTCGTGGGTTCGAAACGCAGGAGGGTAAAATACCCTCCACGCCACGTAAGCTGACACGTGGTACTATGTGGCGGACCCAAACCCGACCCGATCTTGACCCGACCTGACCCGACCTAAGACCCGACCTGACCTGGCCCAATACTCGACCTTATCCGGCCCAAGACCCGACCATGACCCACCGGTTAACTGGCGGTCAACCACCATTGACCGGTGGTCCGGCGAGGGTCCGGCAGTGGTCCGGCGATGGTCCACCGCCATTGATCGGTGGTCCGGTGGTGGCTCTGATGACGACTGGCAGGCCATGTGGCACCACTCAGGTGGTGACATGTGGCACAACTAATGATTGGTAAGAGGTGGCAGGTACGAGGTACTGTTCATACGAGGTGGCAGGGAATGTAAGGTGGCAGTACGAGGTGGCGGCGGCTGGCCAATCAAAGCATGACACGTGTCCAAAACGCGTGATCCGAGGGTGCCAGGCGTGTGTCAGTCCGAGGTTGTCGTGTGGAGATCCAAGGCAATAATGAGGCGGTTGGTGGAGAGCAAAAAGACTATAATACCCTCAGATCTTGCAATATGAGTGGTGGATGACCAAAAAGGATGAAAATACCCCTCCCACTTGGAAGCTATAAAAACAGACGCTGTGCATCTCATTTGGG